>JAOWBN010003426.1:0-11287 GCA_028565015.1 Pinguicula moranensis | reverse complement strand
CATGGTCCCCCCTGAAATTTAAAAAAAAACAAATTTGTATGTAAATTTTTTATTTTTTTAATTCGGTCCCCATAGATAATATAATGCTATTTGTTCTAATTAACTCAAATAATGTAGCTCAGCCCAGCGGTACCATGCCCGGTTTTCTTACTCCACTTCAAGGGTTCAATTCTGACGAGTTACATTTTACTTGTTTTTTAACATTTTCAAATCAAAAAATTGCTTTCGATGGGTTTCGAACCCAAGAGGACGAATTCCTTCATACACAGATAGCCAGACCACTGAGGTAAGTCATATATTTGTTAAATGTAAGTTAGATTATTTATATTACTTAAGAAATAAATTTCAATAGATATTATTTTATATTTTTTTGCCAATTATATATTTATTTTTTAGACTGTAGTTAAAAAATTATATTTCGTAAATTAAAAATCTTAATTTATAAAAAAATTGAAAATCTTTGTAATTTAAACATTTATCGGTCAAATTCTAAAAAAAATCAAATTCTTGCGATATATATTTCTATTAAACAATTTACTTTCAGAAATTCTCATAAAATTTATTGAATTTTCTTATATCTTTTGCTCAAATCTAAAAAAAATTGAATTTTTTTGCAGTTTAAATCGATTCGATCCGACCCGACACACTCTACTCAAACCCAAAAAATTTGGCCCCCCCTCCCTCTAATTCCTCGCTCCGCCCCTGATTACTGGTTGAATTAGTTGCTCAATATGAGGATGGATGATGACACATCTGCGATTTCACCTCTCTTCCAGATCTTCCGGTTTGATAATTTCTTTAAATAGGAATTCATTTGTTTGGATTTCAGAATATATATAGTTCCAAATCTTTTCCAGTTTAGCTGTTATTCTTGTCATTTTTTTAAATATGAGTAAGAGGTAGGGATGGGCATGCGGAAGTTCCGCATTCGCTCGCATGTGTTCCACTTCCATTTCCTCAAATTTGTGGAAAACCATTTTGGACTCTGCATTACGATCTGCAAGTTCCGTTATTTTTTCAAATATTTTTTGGACGTCCTTAGTACCAGCCTCCATACACTGGGCCGAATCAAGGTATATCGAACCCTGACGGAAATAATCTTTCTATTTCTCCATCTAATGCAAATCCCGCAAACAATTCAACCCTGCAATCATCACAAAAGATTAGCAATTATGGAGAATGTATGGATTACAAAACAGTGGAGAGATTTTTGAGATGTGTTCCCAAAATCTTTGCCCGCCAGTTAGAGGTCAGTAAACGGGCAGGGCGGGCTATTATGGGTTAACGTGCATGCTTTTGAGACACGGACCGTTTGTTTTTTGAAAAATGGGCGGTGTAGGTTTGCCCCATTTTAAGAAATGGGCCGGACAAAACCGGCATGCTACTAAAATGGGCAATGCCGGCCAGCCCGTTTAGACCCATTTACACAAAAAATTAAAAATATTTTTTTAGTTTATTTAATTAATATTGTAAAAATATTATAATTTATAAAAATCTTACTATAGAAAATCATTTTTCAACCTACTAAATTTGAAAATGGATTTAAGGAAAATGAGAAAAGGGAGTAAACTATTTATAGACATCAAGTGAGAGAAGTATTTTGTGAGAAATCGGTGTGGAACAAACGGTATGTCCCATTTTCTATCTAAGGAAAGGAAAGATGTTTAATTAGGATAAAATTGCCAGAATAAACATTACAATATTGGTAACCCAATGGTTAAGTGAGCCATCAACTTAACAATTGATTTGGGGTTCAAATCCTGCAAGATGCAATTTCGTTATTTTCTTCCAGGTAAACGGGGTAGGTAGGTCAACCCATGGGTTTAAAAATTAGAACCCGCGGCCGCACCACCCACGAAATGGGCAGGTTCAACCTGCCTGTATCTGTCAAGAGGTGTGTCGTCGCTTGTTTTTAAATGGACGGGGCAACCTGTTAACTATTTTAATATGGGCAAAATGGATTTGGCTCGTTTAGCCTAGCCCGTTTGTCTACCTCTACCGCCAGTGATACGAACCTAGCCAATCGTGTGACTAAACCCAGCACCAATGTTGGCAGTTCGAGACGGATCTATTGAGCAAGCTGTCAAGAACTTGACTCGTTACCTATAATGAGGTGGGAGCCAAGCCTACAGTGTGTTTATAAGGAAAAACGCCACTAAACTCGAAACAAAAGTTTAGATAAGTTGGGATAAAGTCTTTGAAAGACTACGAGACTTTGGCTTTTTTATAAGCTACAATTTGGACTTTATTGAGGTCCCTAAGTTTAACAAAGCATGGAAAATTGTGTGCCTAGAAGTCACACACAGACTAATTGTCCTTGGACTTGGACGTGGCCTAATCCATGTTCTTTCAAGGTTCTTCCAAGTTGCACCAACCCTTCAAGCTTCTTCATAAATAGGACTTTGATTGGGACCTTCCACCTTGCTTGGCATGGATTCTGAGTGTCAATTAAGGCACTGTGTTGACTGTGTTGTCTTGGGCTCGAGTGGTCTTTGTACGACCGTGCGTGGGCTGGGACGCAACAAGTTGTTGCTAGTCTTACATGCACCACGGGCTCAATCAAACGTTGTGATCATCAGGCTCTGGTTCGGAAGACTTGGTCAGGCCTAGGTTGTTGGAGTGTTGAAAGTCTGGTGCGCGTGAGCTGCCACATTGAGCTTGGCCCATGCCACGGTGGTAGTGTCTTTTGGCCAAGAAAGTGTTCTGTGCCATGTTTCATCGTTCATAGGCGGCCGATCGAACGATATTAAGCTATGCGCTATTGCCTTGGTCTTGTCCCGCGTGCTCGAACAATGTTTCTCCTGTCGCTCGCATCCCCTCGAACGGCTATATCTTGATCTCGTGCTTTCGCTCGACCAACAGTACCCCCTGGCACCCGTCCCTTCAACCAACAATTCTTGATCGTGCGCACTTGCTTGATCGACAATGTCTCAGCCACCAGCATACTCTCAAACCTTCATGCCTCGGCCAGTTGCAATGAAGGGCGGATTGCATCATTCCCTCCTTCTCGAAGAGGATTTGTCTATCCAATTCGCTCATTGCTCATCCCCATCCGCCATGTAAATTCTTTTCATGGCATCGGGTGGCAGCTCGAGACCTCGGGTGAGTGTCGTGAGGGATAACTTTGGGATGACCCCCTGCTGCACCGTAGCTCAAACAGCGTATCGTTCGGTGTATCGTTCGACAATAGTCCGACAATGAGACTAGTTCTCCAGAGAATCCTCTCACACCGTAGCTCAAGGAAGGTCCGAGGTATGACTGCACCCACTGTCCACTCATCCTTGTGAGCGGCTAGGCACTTCATTTTCCCCTTCCCCTTCTTCATTCTCTTTGTTTTTTCACTCAACTCCATTGTTTCTTCGCTCGGATTTGCACTTAGCTTATACTCATTCCATTTCTTACCATCGCTCACGGCTTCCTTTTCATTCATTTCTCGCAGCTTCGTCTAATCTTAAAATGCCTGCATCGGAGTCAGTGGCACCGAGCTGATTGGTTTACCACTGTGCACGAATGAATACTTGTTTGCGTGACCGTCGTGCATAGCCCGAACTCCAAACTGCCAAGGTCTCCCAAGCAGAATGTGGCAGGTGTCCATGGGGACTACGTTTCATAACACTTGATCCTCATATGCACCGATGGTCAAGGTCATGTGTACTTGCTTGGTTACCTTGGCTTCTCCACATTTGTTCATCCACCGTAGCTTGTATGGCCTCGGGTGCCGGATGGTGTTCAGCCTGAGCTTGTCCACCATGTAAGTGCTCGCTACATTTTCACTGCTCTCTCCATCAACAATGACATTGCACACCTTGCCTAGGACGTGTCATCGAGTGTGGAACAAGTTTTCCCATTGGCCCGGGTCAATGTCCTCAGCTTAGGTGCTAAGTGCTCGCTGGGCGACCAACAACTCGTCCACCATAGGGCCCTTCTCCTCATCTTGGCCATCGGCCTCTTCTTCTTTCTCCTCTTTGCTCTCGTACCTGCCAATCAATCAACACCATTACTCGCTTGTTTGGGCATTGGTTTGCTATGTGGCTGACTCATTGGCACCTAAAACATTTAATATCCCGATTACAGGCAGGAGTTGGAATGTTGGTACCAATAGGAGTCACGGACTTGGACTTGGAATCATTGGTTGCCTCGGGTTTGGCCTCCTCTACTTTGGATGAGCTTGACTTCCATGAGCTCGTGGTGGCTAGGATGATTCCCTTAATTGCTTGGTATAGCATGTCAGTGATTTCGACATAGTGCTGGAGCTCTACCAAGTCAGTTATCTCTCTGTTCAATCCATTAAGGAACCGTGCCATGGTTGCCTCCCTGTCCTCCTCGACGTTGGCTCGGATCACGGCGATTGCCATCTCCATGTAGTATTCTTCCACACTCTTCGAGCCCTATTTTAGTCCCTGTAGTTTTTGATAAAGCCTACGAAAATAATGGTTAGGGATGAATCGTTTTCTCATTAAGGCCTTCATCTTTGCCCATGTCTCTACCACAGGCTCGCCATATCTCATTGGGGAAGTCACCTCCTGATCTCACCAGATGATGGTGTAGTCACAGAATTCTATGGCGGCCATCCTCACCTTCTGCTTCTCTCTGTAATGGTGACAATCGAACACCATTTGTACCTTTGTCTCTCACTCGAGGTATAGCTCCAGATCGGTCTTGCATTGGAAGGAATGCATTTTTACCTTGACATTGCCAAGGTCGTTGTCCCGGTATCTCCGTGGTGGCTCGTCCCTTCTTCTTTGTGGCATATGCCTCGGTTCCCTAAGTGGGAAACCAAGATTAGCTCGCCCTCCTCGAACTCGTGGCTCAACAAATTCTTCTTCTATGTCTGACCACACACATTGTCCTCCTCATTCTGGCCACGATTGATGGCTGCTTGTGGTGGATCTTGAGCCGCCAAACTCCCAAAGTGAGACCGCATGTCTACTTATGGATAGAATACAATCGGTTCCAAGAGAGCAAGATCGAGAGATAAAAAAGAGAGCTGCATTGTGATCGTGTTGATCCATTGCAAGTGAGGGGTTGGGACTTGTGAGTGAGTTCTATCCGAGAGTGAATAGATCGTGTTGACCATCTCACGGGGCTTAGGGGATTGAGTGAACCTTCGTCCTTTTTGTGGAGGCCTATTGTGGAGGCCGAGTTCTCCATTTTGTGAATGAAGAAGTGGTTGAGCGTGCACTCTTGTTCTTGGTTGTGAGGCTGACAATTTCTTGGTGAGATTGGCCAACACACTAGTTGTTGTTTCCGCCGGGCGATCCATACACACATTGTACTAGAGAGAAAAATTAGCCCAAAAACAAGTGGTGTGACAAAGTGTTTCATGAGTTTCCCCATCGAGGTCATTAGAGCCTCAATCATATGTTCTTAGTTCGTTGGCTGAATGCCTTCGTGCCTGTTTCCTGCCATCGAAATACATTGCAAGAACAATTGGGTTAACAAAAGAAATGATCTTTTGCAAATGTGTTTCCTCTTCTTCAGCTAAGAGAGGATACGACTTTTGTAGGCTCCCTTTTTTTTGAATTTTCTTTGGCCTTCATCTCCTTGCCTTTTGACTTGGCCGTAATGTTTTTTTTTTTAAATCAGCAAGGAAATACGACTAAAATGTAAAGGATAAATTCTACCACAAGGGATGGTGACCCGATGACTATAAAGAGCCATGAACCAACACCACCGAAGGTAGCCCAACGTGTTCAAAGATGAGCTTTGATATCGAATGATACAAACCTAGCCAATCGTATGACTAAACCCAGCTCCAATGTTGGTAGTTCGAGACGGATCTATTGAGCAAGTTATCAAGAACTTGACCCGTCATCTACAATGAGGTGGGAACCAAGCCTACGAGACTATGTCTCTTGAGCTAAAAGCTGCATACAAAATTCACTATCTATTCTACTCGACTTTAGCCCTTTATAGGCTACAAGTTAGACTTTATTGAGTTCCCTAAGTTTAAGAAAGCATGGAAAATTGTGTGCCCAGGAGTCATAATGCACTAATTCTCCCTTGACCAAAATGGGGTTTGTTTACCTTAGACTTGGACGTGGCCTAGTCCATGTTCTTTCAAGGCTCTTCTAAGTTGCACCTAACCCTTCAAGCTTCTTCATACATGGGGCTTTGATTGGGACCTTCCACCTTGCTTGGCATGAATTCTAAGTGTTGACATTAAGGCACCATGTTGACTATGTTGTCTTTGGCTCGGGTGGCTTTGTGCGGCTATGTGTGGGCTAGGACGCGGTAAGTTGTTGATAGTCTTGCATGAACCATGGGGGGATCGGTCGAACGGTGTGATCATCAGGCTCTTGTGCAGAAGACTCGGTCGGGCCTTGGTTGTTGGAGTGTTGAAAGCCTAGTGCGCGTGAGCTACACAGTGAGCTTGGCCCGTGCCACGGTGATAGTGTCTTTCGGCTAAGAAAGTATTTCGTGCCATGTTGCCTAACTCAAAAGTGGCCACTTGAAAGACATTAAGCCGTGCGCTATTGCCTCGATGTCGTTCGTGTGCTTGAACAACGTTGCCCCTGTTGCTCGCATTCCTTCGAACGATGATATCTCGGTCTCGTGCTTTCGCTTGACCGACAGTGTCCCTGGCGCTCGTGTACCTTCGACCAACAATTTCCTTACCGTGCGTGTCTGCTCGATTGACAATGTCTCGGCCACCAACACATTCTCGATCCATCATGGCTCGGCCGATTGTAATGAAGGGCGGATTGCTTGAAAGTGTGTCTGATATATAATCATGTGAATCTTTGAACACTTAGAACAATCCCTGATATGTTAGGTTCAATTACTTGAAAGTGTGCTCCCTAAATTCCATGCTTTTCATAGAAACCAGACCAAGGCTAACCATGTGGATTTACACGCATCCATGTTTGTTGTACTTGGTTTCCCTGCCACAAAGTTCGCCATAGTTGAAACCTGTGCATCTGATAGGAACTCCATCTCCGAATTTATACTCAACCATCTTCTGAGTTGACTCCATACCTGTACACTAATAAAACAGTTAGAGACTAGATGGTTAATTGATTCATTACCATTTTTGCAGAGTGCATAGTTGAGTTCATGATCTTCGTGGATGATATGCGTGTGTTGCAGAGCTGCCTTGACCGGTATAGCATTTTGTAGCATTCTCCAAGTAAATATTAGGATCTTCTTCGGGGTGAATGCATTCCATATTCTGCATAGGTTTGAAGTTTCCTCAGATGTGAATGGGATGTTGGCATTTCCAATCAACCTCTGATAGGCAGCCTTTACCGAATAGCATCCATTCAAGTTTTCTTCATAAACATAGATATCCTTGCTATATTCATCTGGAGATCTGTCATGTAGTTGGGCAAGTAGAACTGATAGATCAGATTGCTCATGATCTTTGGGTTGTCTTCTCCAGTTCCATCACCACTACAAACAGTTATTGCTCCATTGTCCCATTTCTAATATGTAAGAGTTAGAGTTAACAACCACCCTGAATAGTCTAGGAAACCTCTCTGATAAGGCTGTATTCTCAGCCATTTATCAATCCAGAATCTCACCCCATATCCATTACCCACAGTGATCCTTATATGCTAGGAGAACCAACTTGAGCTGACAATCTCATTGATAGAATTCCACCAGTGAGAGGCATACCCCTTGCCCCTCCCCTTCTTCTAGGTGTCCCATTTCCAATCACAGGTTGTCTCATGACCTTTAGAATACCCACCATTAGAGTACAATTTGGGCCTTATTTGGAGTTGATTATCTCCATGGCAAGGTTGTTTTCTTCTGATAGAATCCGAGCACACCACTTGCCCAACATGTAAAATTAAAAGAGTTTATATTCCTTATACCCATTCCTCCTGACACCACTGGTGCAGAGACTTTGTCCCAGCGAAGCTAACATATTTTTCTTTTCTCCTTAGTGGATCCCCATAAAAAGCGTCTAAGTAGATATTAGTTTCTTGGTTACTGATAGGGGGGCCTTATAGAAGCTGAAGTAATGAGATGGAAGAGCTGACCACACTGAGTTTAGCAACACCATTTTGCCACCAACCGAAATAAACCTTTACTCCCAGCCATTCAAGGTTTTGTGAAATTTGTCAAGAACTGGTTTCCAGATTGAGGATTTATTGGGGTTAGCACTTATGGGAAGACCTAAGTATGTAAACAGGAGTGAGCCAACCAGGCACCCTAGATAAGAGGCATGTCTTGAATCACAGACTTTTTTACATTGAGACCTATCAGTCTACTTTGGGAGAAATTAATGCGCAATCCTGAGACCATCTCAAAATTTTGTAGGATTGCCTTGAGTGTTATTATATTTGACCAATTTACCTACCCAAATAGCAGAGTATCATTTGCGAATTGCAGATGAGTTCTTCCACCTGATCATTAACATTTTTTCAGACCTGAGAGTATCTGTAGATCCACATCCTTCTTGATCATGGTGGCCAAGCCTTCAGCAACAATTAAATAAAGGAAAGGAGATAAGGGGTCTCCTTTTCTCAAGCCTCTTTTAGGGTAAAACTTCTTAGTAAGACTGTCATTGATAAGAATCGAAGTTGAGGCAGATTAAAGCAATTCTTTGACCCATCCTACCTAGCTTTGAGGGAATCCCATCAATGCCATAACATCCTGAAGATAGGACCAATTGACAGTGTCAAAAGCCTTTTCAAAGTCAACCTTAAATATGATAGCCTGTCTCTCAAGCTTCTTAATTTCATCAATTGCTTCATTCGCAATTATCACTCAATCCAATAGTTTCCTGCCTTTGATAAAAGCCATTTGAGTGGGAGATATTAGATCTACCAGAACATTGCTTAATTTATCAAGTCCTGGTAGCTCAAGTGGTGAGAACTACACTTCACAAATGTGAGGTCCAGGGATCGATACTCACCTGGGTCGCAAAACGGAAATGGCCTCTTTGTATAATTATAAGGGTAAGGCCGCATACATCAAATCCCCCAGACCCCAACTTAATTGATAATATACTGGGTAAAGTTGCATTTATTCCACGTTCGAACGAGGGAAAGAACTTATTTTTAAAAAAAAATTATGATGCCTTGTCAAATTCACTAGGTTTGGATCCCGAGTGCAAATGCACATCTGGCCAATTTATAAGTCAGTGTGGGTTAATTTCATAAAAGTTTTAGTAGCAATTGTAACTCTATATTAACTTATAAGTTGATTTATATTTATTTTTATAACCCGTGTAAAATATTATTCTCCAACATACAATGATTGTGCAATTAATATATAAATAATAATTAAAATTCAAAAACTATGTAAAAATAAACTCATCAGACTCCAAAATTAACACAGATGTGAATAAAATCCATTCAAATTGAAAATTGTATTACAAACCGACCAAATACAAGATAAAAGCCTTCAATTGTTTTTTTTAAGTAAACAAAGCCTTCAAATATTTAATTTAAAATGTGGAAGAGATGAATTTATCATAGCTTAAAATACTTTGATTGTCTATTAAATTCTGATTTTCCTACTGTGACACAAACTTCGCCCATATTTTGCGCAACCTTCTTAAAATTATAATTGGCTTATAAGGACATTTTTCAAAAAATAACTCATTATTTTTTAAAAAAAGATTCTTATAAACCAATTATAAGCATAAAAAAGCGGCACAAAATACCCCCTTCCTTTCATTGTATGTAATTTGATACTTATTATTGGATTTTGGATTCTTTAACTGGATTTAATAATGTACAGAGAGTGAGAACACGCGTATAAATTGCGAGTGGGTCACGAAATCCTTGGGGAATAATTCATTCCATTCCCCTTTCTCGACTACCCTCTCAAATTTCAAAATGCAGAGAGAACTCAAAAGCAAAAAACACTACACACTCGAAACAAGTCAAAGTACACACTCGATAGTCGATAGGCCGATCGCCTCTCAACAGAAATTTCTACGTTTTGGTTGTTTTGAATAGTTCACTCGTGAATTCGCAGCAGGAAAACAGCTGGAGAAAATTGGCCGCCATTACCAAAGAGAAAAAGCACCCATCGCACCACCGCCTAAGCATCAAGAAACCACAACTTCCTGCCGCGAAGGCGGACTGGCCAATCGTTAACCGTGAGAGAATTCATCGATTCCTTTTCTTATATTGATAAAGAAATTTGAGGGTTGGAAACAAAAAGTGTGTTTTGGTAGGAAAGTGAGGAGCTGCGGATTGTATGTCTCCGTAGGAAGTATTTCAAAAATACTGTTTGAGAGAATCGAAGGGGATTCCAGAGGCCATGATGATTCTACGGTTTCTGTTTTGTCATTGAAACGGATGCCAATGACTTAGGAGTCGGTGTAGTTTTGACACAGACAGGGAGACCAATTGCCTATTTCAGTAAGGCACTAGGACAGAGGCAGCAAAGCCTGTCTACTTATGAAAAAGAGTTGTTAGCTGTGGTCCTCTCAGTGAAGAAGTGGAGTGGATACCTGTTAGGAAGGCCCTTTATAATTCGGACAGATCAGCAGGCCTTGAAGTACTTGTTGGAGCAAAGGTTGCACACCATGACCCAACATAAGCTTACCTCAAAACTCTTGGGCTATGATTATACCGTGCAATACAAGAAGGGGAGAGACAATAAGGCTGCGGATGCTTTATCCAGATTTGGGGAAGAAATGAGTTCTACCTGCTGCAGTATTACTGAGGTGCAAGCTGACTGGATGAAGGAAGTGGCCGAGAGTTACACTGCAGATCCCTACTACCACAAGTTGATGCAGACCAAAACCCTGGACTCTTGCAGTTATCCAGAATATACCTTACTTTTTGGGGTGATCAGGAGGAATGGTAAGATATGTGTAGGGCAAGGGGCAGGTTTGAGATACTCCATTATCACAGCATTACATGATTCACCTGTAGGGGGCACTCCGGAATACAAGCCACTGAAAACCGAATAAGATCATACTTCTATTGGCAAGGGATAAGAAAAGATATTGAAGAATGGATAAAGAACTATGACGTTTGTGCAGGAAGTAAGGCCGATCATTCTGCTAATGCAAGACTCCTGCAACCTCTCCAGATCCCCTCTCACCCTTGGTCCAGTATTGGGTTGGATTTTATTGAGGGACTACCTCGGTCAGAAGGAAGGCAACTCATTTTGGTTGTAGTTGACAAATTCAGTAAGTATGGTCACTTTATAGCCATGAATCATCCTTACACGGCCGAGTCAGTGGCAGGTATCTTCATTGAACATATTTACAGGTTACATGGATTGCCTCAAGAAATAATTTCTGACAGAGACTGGATCTTCACCAGTCAATTATGGAGTGAGTTAATGAGATTAGCAGGTGTAAAACTGTCTCTCA
>JAOWBN010003415.1:0-11287 GCA_028565015.1 Pinguicula moranensis | reverse complement strand
CATGAGTTTTTCCAACCTCCTCAGCAATCTCTCCTGCTTTAACATAAGACTTTCGAACTCTCGCAATAAGCCCAG
This sequence comes from Pinguicula moranensis, assembly GCA_028565015.1. Taxonomy (NCBI): domain Eukaryota; kingdom Viridiplantae; phylum Streptophyta; class Magnoliopsida; order Lamiales; family Lentibulariaceae; genus Pinguicula; species Pinguicula moranensis. Next base: position 11,212 of record JAOWBN010003415.1, on the reverse strand, counting down.
TGATTACATAAGTATAAATTCCACCAACAAGAGCAATCAGAGGCACAATGGAAAGTGTCACCAAACTAATCTGCCAAACAATGATGAAGCCAATTGCAAATCCTGTGACGAAACGGCTGATGAAATGCAAAAAGTTACCCACCTGACACAAACATCGTCAAGATCATTTCAGAAAAAAACTCAATGCATGCTCTGTGTAAGAATGGAAGAATAGTAAGAAAAAATTAATATAAAATTCTTCAACATTCCCCAACTCTTAACCACCAAGCAATAACATAAATGCATGGACAACTCCTCCCCATACAAAGAAAAATAGCTGAGTTATATATTTCAAATATAAGAACAAGATTGTCATATTTTTGAAATCAAATCTCAAACGAAAAGTAGCAAAGCTATGAACTTTAAAATAAAAGAACAAGATTGTCATATTTTTGTAAGTTTCTGCATAAACAAGAACATATTTAAAATTTATTAAAGAAAAAAAAACATTTTTGCTCCCGTATGATAATACATGTTATACTGTTAGTCCTGTACAATTTAAAATTGCACTGTTAGTTTCATACGTATAAAGAAAGGAACTTTTAATCCCAATGAAGAACTTTGACATGTCTAACATGCTATTGTAAGTAATTCATAAAAAAGAATAAAATAAATAACAATTAATAGTAATAATAGAAAATAATATCACAAAACGTTTATGAGAATAATAAAATTATTTTATTACTTATTCTTGACATTGTCTAAATTTTATAATTATTTTACTTGGTTTGATAATTATTTTCTAATCCTAATATTTTCTTTAATTTGTTTAGTACGCCATCAATTCATTGGGTTGCCCAACTGAGTGCCAATGGTGGCGGTAATCGTCACCGCCACCACTGGTACCACTTTCACCGATGGAATATGGTACTGGTGGCGCTTCCATAACTGTAAACACTATTAAAACGGTAGCGACAGTGGTTAATATCCAGGAATTATCGCTATATAGCGATAATGAGAAACCTCTTTGTTCTTGTATTCGAATGGCCGAGATCGAGCTGGAGGTGGTTGTAGAATTCTTAAGGAATAATGGGTTGCGGGAGTGTGAATCGGTGCTAATGGACGATGTTATTGATAAAACCATTGGTAATTGAATCCAAAGTGTTAACCATAACTGAGCAAATACCAATTCAAAAGACAATCACACAGCTGCCATCCATACATTGCACGACTCTAGGCACCATTATGGCAACTTCAACACATTGTACGGCTCTAGGATGAATGAGGCAACATTAAATGAACATTCCATGGATCCCGGTGATGGCATTCAATGCCTTGAGAAGATCAACAACACGGTTTCTAGTCAATATATGCACAAGCAATGTAACTCTGTCGAATCATGCAAGAACTAATGGAGTTTTCTGTATTTTCTTTTCATCCTCCATGACAATTACTTGCTCACTTACACACACCCATCACCACCAAATAAATCAAGCCTAACAACTTCAGTTCAATGCACATTTTCATGGAATCATAGGCAATCTTAAGGTCTCATGGCCTATGGTCGATCCCCTCTCTTCACGGTGTATAACATTGCTCCTCTATATCTTCTCTAAAAAAAATTCCAATCTACCTCGGTTTATCCTCCCCGCCTCAAAAGAACCACTATATGCTATCCTCTTCTTCCTACAGCAAATACTATCACCATTGGACTCTCCTATGCATAATTTGCTCACCTGGTGACTGTGAAACTCGCCCCTTCAAATTACTTATTCTAGAGGAATCAAGCACGCACTTTGTTGACGGAACCGCCTCAAATCACAATCTTCTAAGTTATGTGGATAGAACCATGACGGAACCGCCTCAAGACACTCCTGGTCCTACAAAACCAAATCCAGAGCACCCTATTCACCAGGCCAATGATAGTAGGCTCTACTCCCTACTTATTTAATCTCTAATAGATGAAGCACATGGAGTTGTCATTGGCAAGAAAACTGCACAGGAAGTTTGGGAAGCCCTAGAACAAGAATATAGCCACTCAAGCCCTTCTCAAGAATTTGGCCTCAGAGATCAACTGCAACAGCTTACCCGCGGCCAACTCTCCATCAAAGAATATGCCAAACAATTCCTACAACTCTGCGATCGTTTAGCTGCTCTTGGTTCATAATTTTAGGCTTTTGTTGGATCTCAACTTTCACAAGATCCACTACCAGTTGTTCGGGACATCATAGCAAGGGCAGATAATTTTCAAGCCCCATACCACTGTACCGTGACGGGCATCTCTGCACCAGACATTGCCTTTGCCACCACTATCAGTGAAATTAACCCTATTCCAGCACCTCCTCCAGTTGCTTAGGGGGTGTTTGCAAGTTCTTGTGCTTATACAGAAGTAGTTTTTCAAAAGGTCTTTTGAAAAAGGAGCTTTTATGAAGAAGTGTTTGCAAAATATACTTTACTACGGTAAAAGTCACCAAAATAGTGTTTGCAGATTATTATTTCAAAAGCTATTTGTCTTAACTTATAAATGGAAAATGATAAAAAAAAAAATCCTCGAATTAATTTTTTTTGGGAATATTGAATTGTTTATGAGGCTAGGAATGTCTGAAATTTAAAATTTTAAATAATTACAAAATTGTCACCGCCAAAAGCACTCCAAAAGCTACTCCAGAGATGCTTCTAACTTTTGGGCTTTTTTTGACTTCTACACCGCCAAAAGCCAAAAGTCAAACGTTAAAAGCCAAAATCGCAAACACTCAAAATAGTTTTTTCCAATGGCAAAAGCCAAAAAGTCCTTTTCATTGGAATTTGCAAACACCCACTTAGTACGGTTCCCTCTCAATTCTTAGTCCTTAGTTCCACCTGCCCTTTTCCCTCAATCACAACAAGGACAACACGCCTCAATTTCATTCCTCTGCCCACCCTCACCTCTACCCCCATCAATCATCGTTTTTCGTACCACAAGTTGCTCCACCTGGCAACTCTTGGAATAACAGGGACTCTGGCCGAGTTTGTGGACGTGGAAGAGGACCACATTGTCAAATTTTTGGAGGCTACGATCATTATGCCAATGCTTGTCGCTCTAGATACTCATCTCTCACTTTTCCTGGTGCAATACCTCAGGTGACACCGCCCATCGGCACCCACCTTGGATACGAGATTGGATTTTCATCCTGTGGAATATCACAGTTGCCAGTGCCCTCATTAGTCTCTAGGTCATCTTAATTGTCGTACGAGATTTTCTCCAATGGGTCATCCGAATTGTATCTGCCAGGAGCCCATACTCTACCTAATCTTGCTCCTGTGGGCCTTCTAGTTGGTGGGCCAGTACTTGCGCAACAATTTTCTCCAGCCTTTTCATGTTGGACAACCCCTTCATGCTAGAGGCCAATTTGGGTTGTTGTTTGCTCATGCCCAAGTAACACCAAAATCAGTTGCAGTCTATTATGCAGAGCTTTCTCAACCACCGGCCCATAAAATTCCCGGGCCTACTACTGGATCCCCTTCCGAGCCTTCTAATCCAATTAGATCCCAAGGAGTACCTGGTCTCCATGGTTCATCGGCCCCAATACATCTGGGCCACCTCTCTTGGGCAATTTTCCAGAACTTCCTTCCAGCTTGCTTGGACCACCCTCATCCTCAGCTTCAAATCCTCCCAGTATTCTAGGATCATCTGTCTCTTACTGGTACATGGACACTTGATCATCTACTCAAGCCAGTCTTGATTAGGTTACTCCTCATACAGGTAATGTATGTGTTGTGGTAGGAAACGATGCTCCCCTACCTATTACACACATTGGTATTAGTTCCCCCTCTATTAGATGTTCTTGTTGTACGTTCTCTCACTCCCGTCTATAAGCAAATTAACTTCTGATTTCTACCTCGCTATTACATTCATTGATCATTCCTCTATTATTTAGAGTCGTCACACAGGGCAGGTGGTAGCCACCAGTCGTCGTGATGACAGCTTGTATGTACTTGAACGTAGCATTCCAACCTTTGCATCTTCACTCATGGTCTATCACCTTCGCAATTCCATTGACTTATGACATGCTCGCATTGGTCATGCATCATCATCCACTGTGTCATTATTAGGTCGGCAGGGTCATATTTCTCTTAGTTCCTCACCCCCATTCCCTCATTTATGTATTTCATATGAAATGGCCAAAAGTCATGGTCTACCGTTTGTATCAAATGAGCATTGTGTCTCTCAGCCACTTGCTTTAATTCATTGCAATATTTGGAGACCATCTCCCACATTATCATTGCATGTTATCATTTTACGTAGTTTTTGTTGATAATTACTCATGTTTCACATGGTTTTATCCACTCAAACAGAAATCAGATTTTAATGATACATTTCTTCATTTTCATTCATCTGTTGAAAAACAACACTCCATAACCATTCAAAAATTTCAAACTGATGGAGGTACTGAATTCACCAGTAATCGTTTTTAAAATCATCTACGTACTCATGACATTCACCATCTTCTCTCCTATCCATATACACCTGCACAATTGGTCGAGTTGAGCGCAAGCATCTTCATATCGCTGAAATGGGTATTATTCTCCTCTTTCACTCTTATGTTCTTCTTTCCCACTGGGTTGATGTGTTCAGTACTGCAACCTACATCATTAATTGGTTGCCCTCACCTCTCCTGAAAGGTATCACTTCCTTTGAGTTACTTTATGACGTTTCTCCTAGATATGATCATTTTTTACCCATTTGGATGTCGTGTGTTTCCCTGTCTTCGAGATTATGCACCTCATAAATTTGTTCCTTGTAGTCTTCAATGTATCTTTCTTGGGTATAGTTCCTCAGATAAAGGATTTCATTGCCTTGATTTATCCTATTCCTGCCTCTACATTTCTTGTCATGCTCGTTTTGATGAGACTTGTTTTTCTTTCCACAAATACTCTCCCTTTTCTCCTCTCTATGACTTAGATATCTCCGAATTTATTGAGCCTCCTAAGAATTTGCCTCCTCCTATTCCTTTGGAATACCCACTCACTACTTCATCTTCCCCTATCTGCTCACTCTGTCCACTACCCTCTGTTACCGATGCAGTTGATGAACCGAACCCATTGTATCACCCATACCTACTTCCCCTCCTATCCCTTGTGATGTTTCCCCTGAATCGGGCCCTTATCTTATTTCCCCTGACTCTGACCTTTCTCTTGTTCCCTTGATCATGAATGGCTCTCATCCCATGATTACCCGTGCCAAAGCTGGAGTTTTTCGTCCTCGAGTTATTGCTGATTATTGTACTGTAGCACCTACTATCTGGCTCTCCACTTTGTTGGCTTCCACAGAGCCATGCAATTTTAGGTTTGTTGCCAAAAATCCAGCTTGGATTACTGTTATGGATGGGAAAATTGCGGCTCTTCATCATAATCAGACTTGGGAAATAGTTCCACACCCACCAGAGATCAATATTGTTGGTTCTAAATGGATTTTTTTGCACCAAATATCTCTCTAATGGCTTTGTATAAAAACTCAAGGCTCGACTAGTTGATAGTGGTTTCATGTAGATTCCCGACATTGACTACTTTGACACGTTTAGTCCCGTTGTCAAAGCCACCACCATTCGCATTGTCCTTTCTATTGCTCTTTCTCAAGGTTGGCCGCTTCGGCAATTGGTTGTCAAAAATACCTTCTTAAATGGACTCAAGCAGGCTCCCCGAGCCTGGTTTGAGCGATTCAGTATCTTCTTTGGAACACTTGTATTTGTTTGTAGCTGTGCTAATACATCACTATTCATCTTTGTTCGTGACACAACCACCATCTATTTGTTTCTCTATGTTGATGACATTATTGTTGTAGGTAGCCGTGCTTCTCTTCTGGATCAGTTTGTTCAATGTCTCCACACTGAGTTCGCCATTAAATACCTTGGTTCTCTCACTTATTTCCTTGGATTTGAAACTACCTTCACAGATGACGGTCTCTTTCTTAGTCAAATGAAGTATGCTAGAGACATTCTTGCTCGAGCTCAACTTCTTAACAGTAGCTCTATCGGCACCGCAATGGTTATCTCACAGTATCTCTCCTCTCATAGATTCGACTATGTATCGCTCTCTTGTTGGCGCATTACAATGTCTTACCATCACTCGCCCTGATCTCACTTATGCTGTGAATTCTATCAGCTAATATATGTATGCTCCCATTGAGCTTCATCTTCATGATGCCAAACGAATTCTTTGTTATGTCAAGGGTACGCTCTCATGGGTCTACGACTCTCAGCTTCTTCTCCTATTGACTCCATTATCGCCTATTCTGATGCTGATTGGGTTGGGTGTCCCGACACACATCATTCCACCTCAGGCTTTGCCATCTTTCTCGGTGACAATCTTATTTCTTGGAGTGCAAAAAAATAGTCTACTGTGTCTCGATTTAGTTATGAATCTGAATATTTTGCTCTAGCCCACACTACTGGAGAGATTCTATGGCTTCGACACTTGCTTCATGGTCTTAGAATTCCATTGCATCAACCTCCACTGCTTCTTTGCGACAACATTAGTGTCATTTTCTTAAGCACCAACCCCGTTTCTCATAAATGGGTCAAGCATGTCAAGCTAGATTATCACTTTACTCATGAGCAGATCCTTGTTGGCACCATTTGCACTCAATTTTTTTTCCTTCTTATCTTCAATTAGAGTTTATCCAAAGAGCTTTTTACATTCTTTCGGTTCAAGCTTCACGTGGTCTTCACCCCCCATGCTCAACTTGTGGGGGTGTTAACCATGACTCAGAAAATACCAATTCACAAGACAATCACACAGTTGCCATCCATACATTGCACGACTCTAGGCACCATTATGGCAACTTCAACACACTGCACGACTCTATGATGAATGAGGCAACATTAAATGAACATTCCATGGCTCCAGGTGACGACATTCAATGTCTTTAGAAGAACAACAACATGGTTTCTAATCAATATCTACACAAGTAATGTAACTCTGTCGAATCATGCAAGAACTAATGGAGTTTTCTCTTCATCCTCCATGACAACTACTTGCTCACTTACACACGCCATCACCACCAAATCAATCAAGCCAAAAAACTTTAGTTCAACGCACGTTTTCATAGAGGATTTCTCCATCACGTGCGAATTGCGATGACGGTGGCGTTGACTTTGTCGAAGCACGAGCTCATTATCTCGTAGCATGCATACTAATGGAACTTGTTACGTATGCTTTGGACAAGTACCTTCCAGTCGATCATCTAGGTGCCACATACACCGGCAAGATAGCCTCTTCGCGGTGAAAAACAACTATTTCTACTAAAATGAGATTGCCGTCGGTGCCTGCTTGTCCCAGTCTATCGACTAGCCATGAGCAGCGGAGCAGGCGAAACTGGAACCACCCATTCCGCCTTTCGCTCGCGAAGGTTGCGGAACCAATTTTTCGGTTCTGCATCCGCACGCGATGAACAGTATTCCGCATCCGCCCGCTCCGTGTAATTTTGCGGGCGGATGCGGAATTCGTAAATTCCGCCTAACTTTGCAAGCGGTTGGATGCGGAATTTGTGGATTCCGCATAATTTCGTGGGCGGGGCGGATATGGAATCCGCGGATTCTGTGTAAGTATATACGTCTGTAAAAATAAATAAATAAATAAAAATTGCCGGCAGGAGGATGCAAAACCCATATATTTTGTATTTAAATAAAAATAAATTTATGCGGGCGGATGCAGATTCTGCAAAGCAAAAAAACTTTTTCCGCACTCCGCCCGCATAACTTTGCGGAATTGGCGGATGTGGGCGCGGGCGGGCCCGAAAATTCTGCACCCGCTGCCAAGGGCTACTATCAACGATGGGTGGTCCATGATCCAATTGATGAATCCATGGGCCACCACTTGCCGATGGGAAAATTGGAAAGCCCAAATTTAATTTGGTCGGCCGAATGCAATTTTTGTGAGCGTGACTTGTCAATCTCTATATAACACTATAACAATGGTGGTGGTTACCAGTAGCGACAGCAATGGTCAATCCTTAACGATATCAATACTAGCGTGGTGAGATTTTGGTACCACCACTACCGTTGAACACTCCAAATGTGTGTGCATTGAATTCCCTTCTTCTGTATTGTATTGTAATTTGTAACTAACCCATCCACCCGTACCTTTTCTGAAATTGCATCCTGCACCACAATAATGTCACTTGTGATGGCTGAGATGACTTCGCCGGTAGATGCTTCCATGTCGAAGATGCTAATATTTTGATTCAACATGCTCCGTAAATACGCCATCCGCATCTTCGCCGCTTGTCTCTCGCCGGAATGCATCCAACAAGCAACCTCTAATATATACATGCATACAATACATACACATACATAAGGTGTTCACGATTTTAGCCATTATTGCAGGGGAAAAAAAATGAGAGCATGCGATTGAATTAATTCCAGAACCACCTATTTATTTTACTTTTACCTGTCCACGAGGAAAACAAAATCACTATGCCCAGGTAGACAAAGTCCAAGGAATACTGCAAAAGGAAATCGAAGGAATTAAAGTTAGATCAGCTCGGAGGTCAGGGGAGGGTGAGTGGTTGCGTAAATTTGAACAGAGTGTTTGATTTCCTACCTTTGCAACTTTTGGAGACGCTTCTTCTGGGAAGAGATAAGCCAAGGCCATGACATTGACCATCTTTCCGAAGAAGACGTAGGAGACCGGCACGGATGCACCATGGACGCAGGCGCCGATGGACCCAGTAAACATTAACAAATAGTCATATCCGTCGGCAAATGAAAAGAGCTTCAAAATGCCAACTTTTTTCGTTTTACTCTGTTTCACATCCAGTTTCTTCTCAACTCCATCTTCCATGTCCTTCAATGAAGACGTTGCTTCGTGGCTCATACTGTTTCCTCTGTTTTCACCACTGTTGTGAAGTGTGTGGATTGGACATGAAAATCAAAACTCTGGTTTGAGGAGTGTCTAACCAAATATAAAGAGAATTTAGAAATTTATCATACCCCGTCTAACATGTAATTGTTTGGGTAGCTACTAGTAGAGGCGGAGCCAGTGGCGGATTCTGCCGTACCCATGCCCACCTCCAATCAATGATTTTTTTAAAATAAATAAATTATAGATAGATTTTTTACAAGAAAAATTATATGCATTTTAACATTTTTTTTTTCAAAATTATTTTTGGTCCCCCAAATATTTATTCTTCCACCCAAATCTTTCGTTGGTTTTCCGGATCTATATTTTTGGATCCACCCCCAGCTACTAGTGATACTCTGCAAGTTCAGCTTGTAACCTATCCCGATTTCTCAAATCCATACCTCTTGTGGCCATTTAAAATTCATAAACACTATATAACAAGTTTTTTAAAACATAGGATCTGATAATCTAGGTGGAATAAATCTAAATATTCCTTGACATACATGCGTTCACGTGCATGCAAGATTCATGTATTCCTATACAAGACGGGTTTCTTGGACATCGATAAACAAGAAAAGAGATTAGACCAAGGAAATGATCCTAGTTGGTCTGGAAATCCATATCCATATGGTCAATATTTATTACCAAATGATTGTTTCTTGGTGAAGGAAAGTCTTGCATGAGGAGTTTGTGTGTAGGATTTATCCTTATGAAAATATTTAGTTAGTTTAAATAAGGACGTACGTAGTAGGGTTTGAGTCACACCCCTTTCATTCCCAAGAAGCTTTATATATGAGTAGAGCAATTTCTCGAGTGCATCACTTGATGTGATCGAGATTGTGAAGAAGTTGTTGAAGCACGTTGGGAGAAGTAAATTCACAAAGCTACATGAGGCAGAAATCATGAGGACTTGCTCTTCGTCAATTGTTCAAACGAATATTGTCGGGTCTTTCACTATTGTAAGATTTCGGGTAGAACCTTGTTATATAATCATACTTGTGTGAAAACAAATCCATCATCACGGGGGTGAGTGAATGGTCAGAATTTGTATGATTTTCATAATTCAATAGTGAAATCTATTATAGTGGGCTAGACCCCACAAAGGAGGTTGTTGAGACTAAACTGCACAATCATTATGCATCTCTTTACATTTTTGCACAGTTTTAGACTTTAGTTATTGCTATTACTATACCTTAGACTATAATAGTATTGTAGACCGAAACTAACTTTACAATTTTGTTCAATGAGAAAGTGAAAAACACTTTTCAAGCAATCTCCAATTTGATGAAGCCGTGTGAAGTTCTAAGGACTATGTTGTGCTAGATTTTGACAATGTCGCGAATGTCTATACGAATCCCGGTCCACATGGTGAGCAGTCTGTCACTGCTTGACGGAGACATAGCGGTAGAATGGACCGTGGTCCATCACACATACCCATCACGATAGATAGTGATCCACCAAAGGTTGCACAAGATGAGGCGCCTTCTATGGACCGTGGTCCATCACACATCACGATGGACAGTGATCCACCAAAGATTGCACAAAATGAGGACCTTCTATGGACCACGGTCCAATCGTGCCCCACCTAACTAGCGACAGGCTGATTTGGGCCACATCAACTTGCGACATACCAAACCCACTAACATCGGGTCACAATGGCCTCTTGAGTCAGAAAGCGGGTTGAACAATCCCGCTTACCGTAATGGAGCACCGATTGCTCACCTTCAAGGTGAGTTTAATACTCAATTGTTAACTATTTATTATCAGAGTGATTCTTCTAAGCCCGAAAAACTAGGGCGCAGTTTTAGAAGAAAAAAACAAGTCTCCTTCTCTAAAAGATTATGTTTCACACACTGTTAGAGTCAAGAATAGACCCCCTCTCAGTATTGGTCATGCACACTGAAAGTCCTCAAGTACACAGTTTTCTATTGCTAATTATGTATTGTGTGATGCATTTTCTGATTCACATAGTTGTTTAGTGACAACAGTAATTGCAAGAGTTGTATCAAAAGGATCAGATTATCTTTTTAATTTTTTTTGGAACAATACGAGTGTTAATTACTAAATGTAATTGTTTAGGGTTGCTACTAGCGATGCTCTACAAGTCTAGCTTGTAATGTCGGCCCAATTTCTCAATCCCATACCGCTCATGGTCAAGGGCGGAGTTAGAATTTTATTTTGGGGTGTAAAACATACATTCGAGGGATGAGACATACATCCGAAAGGGTGAGACACATATCCATGGGGCGAGGAACACATCCGGGGGACGAAGGGAGTGAGGGCTATACTAAAATATTTTTAAATTATACACTACAATTTTTTGGGGGTGGGGTTCGGTGGGATGGAGCGGTGC
>JAOWBN010003404.1:0-11287 GCA_028565015.1 Pinguicula moranensis | reverse complement strand
TAAATGAATCTCCAGTTAATGGTTCTAAATATTTAATTATCGAGGGAGATTCATATCCAACATATATTTCCATCCTCGTTTGAGGACCCATCTTTGTGCGCTGTGGAGGAGCAATTGGTACAAATATCGCACATCCGAATATTCTTAGATGGAAAATATTTGGTTCTTGACCATAAACCATTTGCATTAGGGAGAAATTATTATAACTTGTTGTCCTGATACGAATAAGTGTTGCCGCATGCAAAATTGCATGTCCCCAGGCAGATTCGGGGAGTTTATAATGCATAAGCAGTGGCCTTACAATCAATTGGAGACGTTTAATAAATGGTTCAGCCAAACCATTTTGTGTATGAACATGTGCAACAGGATGTTCATTGGTTATCTCAATTGACATATAATAGTCATTGAAGACTTGTGAAGAAAATTCAGCAACATTACCTAGACGATTTTTCTTTATTGAAAAATTAGGAAAATGAGCTCGCAAACAAATTATTTGTACAAGTAATCTTGCACAAGCTAAATTGAAAGTAGATAATAAGAACATATGCGATCATTTAGTAGATGCATCAATCAGAACCATAAAATATCTAAATAGTACACATGGTGGGTGTATAAGCCCACATATATCTCCCTGAATTCTTTCAAAAAATGTAGGATTCTCATACCCAACTTTGTTTAACGAAGGCCTTGTAATTAGTTTGCCTTGAGAGCAAGCAACACATGAAAATTCACTGGTTTGAAAAATCTTTTGATTTTTCATTGAATGACCACGTGAATTCTGTATAATTATTCGTATGATAATTGATCCTTGATGGTCCAACCAGTCATGCCAAACTTTGAAAGTTTTAGTTGTCTTTAAACTTTCAACAGTATAAGTTTCAATCATTCTAATTTTTGTGTAATACAATCCAGAGGACATTATGAATAATATTTCTAAGATGCATTTGTTACCCAAAATAATTGATGTAATGTAGAAGTATTCTTCATCTTTTTCGTTCATAGTCTTGATATGATATCCATTTCGGCAAATATCTTTAAAACTCAATAAATTTTGTCGAGACTTAAATAAGAATAAAGTATCATCAATTGTGATGTTTGTCTATTATGGTAGTACAATTTGTGCTCTTCCAGAGCCTTCAATTAATTTTGTACTACCAGATACTGTATAAACACATGCTTCTCTTTTTTTAGATAATCGTGGCATCCGGGAATCAAAATATCCAACTAATCCTCGGTACCCATGCCAAGCGACCCCTCAGATGGATCGGGCCAAGCTCAGACCGAAGCTTGCGGTCGTGGCCCCAACACGTTTTCTTCAATGGGATTCCAACCCTGCACCTCTAGGCAAGCCCTGAGATTGTGTCAGTGGCTCGACCGCTGGGATAATCCGTTGGGGTTTTATACGCTTCTCTTGTAGATAGAAAATTATTATTTTTCTATTATTGAGTATGTTGTGTGTTGTTGAACTGTGTGCAAAACATGCATCTTCCTCATTTTATTTGAATAAATCCATAGTTATTTTCAACAAATAAATAAAAGTTATAAATAAACAAAACCAAACTTATAATAAAGTAGCGGTTACATAATAAATCAAGCATAATACTGAGGACTAGATAAAATACAAAAAAAAAAACTAAGACATTTTTTACACTATTCATAGGATCGTGGTTGACAAGAAAATCATCAACATCTAGATGTATTACATCAAATTTTCCATGGAGAAAATCATCTTGAAATTTTTTTATCTCTACATTCGTCATATAATTTTGAACAAAGTTTGTCTCTGCATTATTCCCTTTAGCTTTTGAAGCTTGATAAAGTTCTACAAGGTGCTTTGTTGTACGACAAGCACGAGACCAATGATTGCTCATCCCACATTGGTGGCAAACATTTTCTGCATTCTTGTTTCCTTGAGATTCTTTGTTACGACCTTTTAGTTTTATTTTTCTCCCACTTTTGGTGATTATTTGTATTATTAGGAATATTGCGACAAAAGGAAGGATGATTTTTCCAATTTTCACGTCCATGACTACAACGGGAGCCTTGATTAAATGTATTTGCATTCACTCTGGGAATTAAACAGAACCACTGGGACATGATTGATGATTGTTCATTAATAACTTGTTATTTTGTTCAACCACAAGAAGACACAAAATTAATTCATAGTACTTCTTAAAACCTTTTTCACAGTATTGCTACTGGAGGAGCATATTAGTGGCATGAAAAGGAGATAATGTTTTCTCTATCATATCGTCATCGGTAATCTTTTCACCACATAACTTCAATTCAGAACTGATTTTGTACATGGCAGAATTGTATTCGCTTACAGATTTAAAATTATGTAAACGTAAGTGCAACCAATAATAACGAGTTTTCGGAAGTATCACCATTTTCTAGTGATCATAACGAGCTTTTGGAAAGATGACTTATGTTAGAGTTAGCCCTAGGCAGCGGTGCGGGCGGTGCCGAAACAGCCCGTACCGCGTCCCGCCCACGAAAGTTGTGGTTCCAAAATTTTATACCGCGAACCGCCCGCGAAGAGCTGTTACCGCACCACACCGCACCGCAAAACATTGGCGGTGCAGTGCGGTGCGGGTGTTACCCGCAAAATAAAAAAATGTTACCCGCGTCCCGCCCACGAACAAATGCGGGTACAAAAATAGTGCCCGCGTCCGCCCGCGGGCGCCTGTTACCCGCGCGGGCGCGGGTCTGGCGGGAGCGGGTGCGGGCGGAGCGAAATTAACCGCAACCGCTGCCCAGGGCTAGTTAGAGTATATATTATACTAATATTATTTATAATATTAGATTTACATTATTGTAGCTTAGAATAGAGTAAAGCTGATTTGTAATAATTCAAATTTAGTGGGTACATGTGTAATGTTTGTAAAGTTAGGATACATTTCATAATTGTTGTAAAGCTTCTTATATATATTCACACAAACCCAATTATTGGATTGTGGTGGTTTATGCAAATAATTGTTTCTCTTCATCATCTTCTTTCTCTTCTCACGTGTTCTTCTTTCTCTTTTCCTTCACGAGATATGGATTTAAAAATCTTCAAACATTACATTGAAGAACAAGAACACATGCAACTTTTATTTTCTCTTATTTTATCTTCTTATTTTGATGCCTTTCTCAAGGCCATTTCCCAAACAACCGTGGGATTTTTAATCCCTCGTTATGGTATCAGAGCTTCACAAGAAGGCTTAACTGCCATTTTCGATCTGTATCTTTCACATTCCTCTCTCTGTTTCTTGTAATTTTATCAGTAGTTTTTTGAATATTTTTCAGAGAATCTTATTTTCAGTTTCCCTCAATCGGTTAGTCAAGTATACGGCCATGAAGGCGAAGTCACGACGGTATGCATAAGGAATTTCCTTCATCTTTTTTTCCGAATCTTTGTTGTAAGCCTCTCAATTTTTGTTCTATTTTTAACAAATCTTCTGCATTTTTTTTTTATTTTTTCGGCCGCCAAAGATCCTTTCTACTTACATGGCAGTTTTCACCATATACAAAAGACAGAAAGCAACTCAAAATGTTGTCAATGGCATCCACTCTACAGTGTGTGACTTGGGAATGAAGGCTAATCAGAACTACATCCACTTAAAGCAAACAAGGATCTAAGGTGCAGCGGACAACTAGCCGTTGCTGGGGGTAGGTGGTGGACAGGAAGCTGAAGTGAATCCCCCGTGCATACGGTTCAGTCCATAGTCTGGGGCCCTACAATACCTTCTTGTCTGACTAAACGCGGCGGCGACAGCTGGCCTCTCCAACTCTAGACTCTCCTTCCTTTTTTATTTCCTATCTTGGCCATCATTTAATTGTGTTTGTTCTTTATTACAAAAACAAATGTCAGGTGAGTTTCTCATTTCTCAATCTTCATGCTCTATTAAATCTAACTTTTCTCAATCCAATTTAAAATTCTCTTTCTTTTATTAAAAAAAGTCATCATCTCCTTCACGTAGCTCTCTCCTCCCACAACTGCTTCTCCTCGATTTCTTCTCCTTTTCATCATTATGTTTCCCAAGACTTCTACTATTTTGTCTTTCCTCTATCTCCCTCCTTCACGTATAGTATTCCTCCTTTCTCCTGTTCCTCCAATCTTTAAGAGCTGAACCACCACTTTGCAGTATCATTGTTGCAGCTTAAAAAAATTGTTCATCAGTTTATATCTTCTTTCTTGTTTCCAGATTATATCTAGATTATATCCAATATTCCCGTTGGCTTCACCGACTATAATATTAGATTTACATTATTGTAGTTTAGAATAGAGTAAAGTTGATTTGTAATAATTTAAATTTAGTGGGTATATGTGTAATATTTGTAAAGTTAGGATATATTTCCTAATTGTTGTAAAGTTTCTTATATATATTCACACAAACCCAACTATTGGGTTGTAGTGGTTTATGCAAATAATTGTTTCTCTTCATCTTTAGAAAGCTTACAACCTGGAACAATGGGACTATGAACTGTATTGTTTTCATCCATCCCGAATCTTTTTAAGACCTCCAACGCATACTTCTTTTTAAAATATAAGTCCCATCTGACCTCTACAAAACTTCTGTGTCAAAAAAAGACCTCATTATCCCCAAATCAGTCATATCAAACCCTTAACATGGAATTCTTGAACTTAGTAAACATTAATTCATCATTGCCAATAAATATTAAATCATCAACGTATAAATTGAAAATGAGAATCTTACCTTCCATGGTAGTTTTGATAAAACAATGTATACTAACTATAATACTTCTCAAGCCCTTCACCGTTGAAATGTGCTTTAATACGACTGAACTAGGCTCGTGGGTCTTGTTTATTCTATATAGTGATTTCTTCAATCTGTACACCTTTTGAAGACTATTCTCCAACTCATAACCCTTCGATTGCTCCACATATACTTCTTTATTAAGTTCCCCATGCAAGAAGGCCGGTTTGACATCAAATTGATAGAGAGTCTCCCTTTCGGAGCTTCTAGAACCACCACAATCATTCTCATTGTGTCCATTCTTGCGACAGGTTCAAAAATTTCTATATAGTCTATCTTTTGTTGTTGCACATACATCTTTGCCGCCAAACGAGCCTTCAACTTATCTACTTTTCCATTCTTCTTGAGTTCGGTTTTATAAACCTACTTCACTCCAATCTTCTTTGCACTTTAGGAAGATCAATGAGTTCCCATATGTTATTCCTCTCTATAGCTTAAATCTTCATGTCCATAGTTGTCCTCCACTTGTCATGCTTCACTACCTCCTAAAAATATATTGAATTTACTGAAGCAAACATAACTGAGGTGATATATGCAGCTTCTTCTTCCGACTCTTCTGAAAGTCCTTCCCCAATAACATAATCTCTCATCCACCTTGGAGGTCTTCTATTTTTTCATTCATCATTTTAACTACTACCACTTGATTTATTTACTTCCTCCTCTCCACTTACAACTTCCTCATTTTTTTGCATTTACTGCCTCATTATTTTTTTATCATCCCATTTCAAATCAACCATTATATGTTTTTCATGACTCTTAACCCAATTCCAAGATTCGTCTTCCTCAAACACTACATCTCTACTAACTAAAATATTTTTTGCAACTAGATCATATAGTTGATATGTCTTAGACTCCTCTATCACTTCTAGCAATACACAAGCGAAGTTATAGGCATTTAGCTTTTTCCTTCTCGCATTAGGAACATATACATGCGTCACACATCTGAAAACTCTGAAGTATTCAACTGAAGGGTTGTTTACATTCCAACCTTTTTCAAGTGTTTGATTTTTCCCTATCAATGTAGGATTCCTGTTTAGAACATGTATTGACTAGTTCACTGCCTCCGGTCAAAATGTCATTGGAATCTTCCTTTCAGAAAGCATGCATCGAACCATCTTCATTATAATTCGATTTTTCTTTTTTAGTTACTTCATTTTGCTGTGAGCTGTAGTCAATTGTCTCTTAATGCCATGCTCTATGAAGAACTCATTGAACTCAAGTGATGTGAATCCTCGATCGGTTCTCAAACGTTTAATGTATCATCCTACTTCTTTCTCAACACAACTCTTAAAACGTTTGAACATGTGTAATGCTTTAGATTTTTCTACTAAAAAATAAGTCCATGCTTTTCTACCAAAATATCAATAAAGCATATGACGTGCCTCTTCTTGCTATTAGAAATTGGGAGATTGGTAAAAAAAGGTATGCATGAATGAGCTGGAGTCTTTCTGTAGCCCTCCAATTACTCTTATTGGGATTGGATCATTATTTGTGTCCCAATTATGCAGTTTGCACACACTGTTGTTGGACCCTTGAATGTCGGCAATCAATGCACCATCTTCTTTCATTGTAAAGTAGTCAACTCCTTCTAGCTTAGATGTCCATAATGATAGTACCACATATGTGCCATATCCTTTGTGGAGGTGTAAAGACAAGTGGACTGTTTTGCCCACGGTTTTGCTAGCAACATACACATCCAATTTCCTAAAAATCTCGGTATGTATTATGAGTCCTTTCTAGATGATAAATCTCGAGCATTCCATATTGAATGAGAATCGCCAACCCCTTTTATTGTAGTTGACCTATGCTCAACAATTTTTTTTTAATTTAGGTATGATACGAACCTAACTAAACGTGTGATTAAACCCAACACCAATGTTGGTAAGTCAAGCCAAATCTATGAGCAAACTGTCAAGAACTTGACTCGTCACCCATAATAAGGTGAGAACCATTCCTATAGTGCATTTCTATGGGACAACGCCACTAAACTAGAAACAAAAGTTTAGTTAAGTCTTAAAAAGTCCTCATAGGACAACGAAACTATGTTTCTTGAGCTAAAAGCTGCATACAAAATTCATTATCCATTTAAGCTGGACTAGTGCCCTATTTATAGACTATAAGTGATGATTATTTATTATTCTAGGAATCATCAAAACAGTAAATTTCTTTTGACTAGATTGAATGCTACGACATCATCCCCATGGACTTATCTTGGACCGAGGCCTGACCAAGACCTTCAAGCTACATGTCTCATGATTATTTGGACCACCTTGAATGCTCATTGACCGTGCCCCTTTGTCTTAGCAAAGGAAGTGGCCGATTTGCCGCTTAAAGTGTTAAGCTCGAGGTTGGATTGTTGGAATGCTCTGCCAATGTGATAGGTCCCTAGCTGCTTGAAGTGTGTCATCCGTGCGGGCGGTAGCATCATCATTCGCTTCAACAGTCGTGACCGCTAGTCTTGGCCATATGTCTTGACGATGCTACTGTATCACTCAGGCACTCGAGCAAACACTTCAGTGTTTTGGCGCTCATACACCATTTCGGTCGCTTGGTTTGTTCGGTCGCTCGCTCACGTGCATGCTTCGGTGCTCGGTTGATAGCAATCGCGTAGTTGCCTTGATGCTGCCTTGGGCACTGTCCTCGGCCGTGTATCGCTTGCCCATCGTCTGGCCGATCGCTTTCATGGTACTCAGCCATCCGTATATCCTTTGGCCCATTGCTTGCACCTCGTTCGATCGTCCGTACATCGGTATCGCACACGCTACTCGCTCATCGCCCGACTGTTTGGATATCGATCGCTTGATCCTACATAGCTTATGCATTTTCTCGGCCTCTTTGTACGTCGGTCGTCAGGACCATGAAACTGTTTGCTCATCATACTTGGGTTGTGGCCTCAGCCATAGGGCTTTATCATCTAGCTTGGGCGCTTGGTCTTGTCAGACTTTCCCTTGAGCAACTTGGCCTGGGTCATGGTGGTAGGGCCTTGTGACCATGATAGTGGAGCATGCCATGTCATCTCTCGCTTAGACAATCAATCAAACAATATTAGTCTGCCCCTTGTTGCCTTGGTTTCATGCGCCAACACATGTTGGAGCCATGTCCTAGTACTGAGGCCAGTTGGCCACGACATTAGTTTTGCCCAAAGCGCTGATTCTTGCAACTTTGCCATGGTCGTAGGGTGGGACGGATCGCGTCAAGGTACAAAAAATACTTCACTAACAACATGTGTAATGCCTCTTACTTTAAATCTTATGGTTCCTTTTCCTAACACATTCATCTTTATGCCATTTCTCAACTTTATTGTTTGCCTGAAATCCTCTTTCAAATCAATGAGCAAACTCTTGTCATCACACATGTGATTGTTGCATCCAAAGTCTAAGAAGCATACATTTTTCCTTCAAGCATCATTCATTTCTATATATGACATCAACAACATATCTTGTTCTTCTCTCATTGCAATATAGTTGGCTTCCTTATCTCAGCTTGGACATTCATCTGCCTTATGTCCAAGGTAGTGGCACTTAAATTATTCCACTGTTTCTTTATTATAGGGTTGGCTACTTCCTCTTCATCTACCGTTGCGTGTACCTCGACCCCTTCCTCTTGTACTAGGATCTGTTTTCATAATGATTTTGAGAACTTGCTATTCTCCTGCATGTTGCTTGAATTTTTGTTCAATGAACAATTAAAGAACTTTTTAACTCATCAATGGAGAGTTGATCAATATATTTGGACTCTTCAATTGAGCAAGCAACATAATTGAACTTCTCACTCAGTGATCTGAGAATTTTCTTCACCAGTCTGACATCTTGCATCTACTGACCATACGTCCTGATCTTGATTGCCACTATCAACACTCTTAAAAAATACTTAGATACTCCTCATGTCTTCATCTCTAGGATTTTGAACTCTCTGCAAAAAGCTTGTAATTGTGACCTTTGGACCCTAGCACTCTATTCAAACTTCCTCCTCATAGATACTCCCAAATTTGTTTGGAAGTTTTCTTCTCCAGAATAGTTTCCAAAATTGTCTAATCAATCTCTTGAGAGGAAGTTTTCACTTTCAGATCCTTTAGTTTCAATTCTTCTAGCCGCTTATGTTCTAATTCTATTTGCATCAATCTACTTGTTGTTTTCTCAGTTGAACTTTCTCTCTCTTCGGAAAACTCTCTCGTCGAAAAAACCCTAGATGCCGCCGTTGAAATCATCCGGCCAGCAATGGCCCACGCCATGGCGTGACCGCCTCAGGCTGTCATTCCGCCGCTAGCGAAACCGCTGGACATACCAAGTAAGTCCTTTGCTTCTATTCTAGGCTCAAGCAACTCGAAACCGCAGGAAGCTATTCCGATTAAAACACCAAGGTTGTGGAAAGGAGAACCAGCCGTAACATTTACTGAAGAAGAGATGGCTATACTGAATGAACCCTTTAAGTTGGCTTTAATCGGCAAATTCTCCCACGGCCATCCGTTATTGAAAGACATTCGAAGAGTCATAACATCTTTTGGATTGAAAGCAGATTTTTCTGTCGGATTGATGGATCAAAAACATATCCTCCTACGATTTGTCAATGAAGAGGATAGAAATCGACTCTGGCTGCGGGAACAATGGTCAATCAATGGGTACCCGATGAGAGTTTTTTGATGGTCTCCGGAATTTAGGAACAATATGGAATCAAATGTAGCTCCAGTTTGGGTTACTATGCCCAATCTTCCGGTGCAATTCTTCCATCGTGACAGCATATGTTCAATTGCTAGAAGTGTTGGACAACCAATTATGGTTGATCAGGCTACTGCAAATCTCACCAGACCAAGCCAAGCACGAATTTGTGTGGAAATTGATTTACTTAAGGAGCCTGCCAAATGGGTTTGGATAAGGCTGGAGCAGATGGCTTTTGGCAGCAGCTCATATATGAATCTCTACCATCATATTGCAGTCACTGCTATAGGCAAGGACACTCCAAACAAAACTGCAAGATTCTACATCCGGATAAAGTAATTGCAAAACATCGTGATCTGAGGGAGGAATTAACTAAGAAACCAAATCTGGATAGAGGGAAGACTCTACAAGTGTATAAGCAGGTTACAAGGCTCCCTATAGCATCTGAAAAGGGGGAAAAGGCAATAGACAATACTGACACAGATATGAAGGAGAACACTGGTTCTATACCAGATCCAGGTAAGTCTCCTAACTCCAACTTTTGTCTAAATGCTATTACTTTCATCCCTGAGGACAATATTCAACAATCTGATAAGATGGAGGTTGAATTAATTAAGAGTAATGAGATTGATATTGCAAATGTTAGGAATGTTAATGATAAACGAATTGCTAATATGGAGGTGGAAATAGTGAATGGTAATCGGATTGGGTTTGATGAAATTGTTAAAAAATCTGATAGTATGGAAGTGGAGTCAATTATGGCTACTGATATTGTGATCAGGAATGATAACATTAGCACACCCACCTCTGCAAAAAATGATGAACGACCTTTTAACATTGAGGAGGACACTGGGAAAGGGAATGGAATTGGGGATGTAGTAGAAAATGTCAGTAACATTTCAAACTACCCAATTAAAAAACTTATAGATGATGAGAAGAATATAGCATCTGCTGAAATATTTGAGCCTGGATTTTTTACTGCTGATACATCTGTTACTTTACCTCAAATTGTCTCTGTGAATGACAAGCAGGGTTTTAAATTAGATGAAATAGATTTAACTAAAAGCCACACGGCTATTGCTTTACTACATGAAGACACAGCTCACCATCAATACAATGCAACACATGTCTCTAAAGAAAATTTAACACTCACAACTCAAGCAAATTACAGGAATGAAAGTATCACACATCACACAGAAGAGATTCAATCAACACCTACAAACATCTCTCCTATGAATAAAGAGTATAATGAGACTACCACACTAACAACAGATCCTATTCCTCTTAATACTGAAAACTCAGGAGGTTTAAGGATAGCTCTAAACAAGAATGATGAAATTGGCTCTTTTCTCACAAGACAAACCTCAGTGCATAAAATTAAAAATCTATCTGAAGAAGTAACAAAAGGGAGTTCTAATACTGATCTTTCAAACACTATTGAAATTGAATCTATTCACATTGAACTGCCCCAATCAAAACCAACCTTAACCACACAACTCTATAACATGGATACACTAGATATCAAACAAAACAGCAAATCATTAGCAGAAACATCATCTGAAGATTCCAAGATGGAATCATCCAATACCTCAAGCATTCCCTCCAAACTTTGGCAATCTGGAATCGAACATTCTGAATCTGAAGAGGAAGAAGAGCTATTTGCTTCTTCCGAGGAAGTCCACTCTCTAAGAAAAAAAGGCAGGAACCATAAAAATAAAGAGGATTAATCACTCACACACAATAACAAAACTAACACAGGCTATAGCACTAGGTCCAAACTCAAAAACAAACCATGAGTAAAGCAATTTTTTGGAACGCCAGAGGAGTAGGAAATCCAGCAACAGTGGGAAGGCTAAAAAAACTAATCAG
>JAOWBN010003393.1:0-11287 GCA_028565015.1 Pinguicula moranensis | reverse complement strand
ATGTTAGTTTGACCTGCATTAGAAGGAGTAATGTCAGAAGCCTCATCAGTGATAAGAGTTGTATTACCTGCATGACATGGCTTGTCATGATTCGCTTCTGGGGTGGCTGTTGCCTGGTGTGCACTCCCACTATCTGCCAAGCTCTGGTCCAAACTTTTATCTGAGTCATCCATCATTAAAGTCTCTTCTAAGACAGAAGAAGACAGAAGATAAGAGCTCAGACAACACAATAGTTGAGGATTTATGCCTGCACAACTCTCTGATATAGAGGGTATATTGCTTGGATTCTAGCTCCACAGATAGTGTGGTGGGAAGCTGTTTAGTAATGTCCATTTCAATCAACATTGTTGCTGCATCCATCTGAGTACCAGTACCAGTGTCATTGTCCATACAAATTAGGTTCCCCAGAGCTTGTCTGATTAGCTCCAATTGTGCTTCTTTCCGTGTAGTTAGGGGGATGCCAAAGATTTTGATCCAAGTTAGCCTGGTAGTGCTGACATTATCTTTTTCCTCTTGCCAGTGAGATAAGGGCTCTAACAGCAAGTATGATATCCACATACTGTCCTTGATTAGGTTTGATGATTCTATTCCAGGCCCCTCCTCTCGTATAAGTACCTTACCTAGTCCTATTGAGCATACAGTGAGAGTATAATATCCAGCTCTCTTGAGTTCAGTCTGAAACTCGCGTTGGCCATTATTTATTTTGAGAAGTTCCACCTTTCCACCTAGGAATGGGGCTTTACTCACATCTAGTTTTAGAGTGGGAATGGTAACTGGTTTGGGCTAAACTTGTTTAGCCTTCCAGATCTTTCTTGGTGGTAAGGAGTTTTTGATATTAATCTTTTTTGCTGGTTGTTCTTCCTTTCCACCCATATGCTTGGATTTTGAAGACTGACCCTGAAGTATCTTCCCAAAGGACACTAGAACATTTACCAGCTTTTTCTTAGATTTGATTTCAGTAGGGTAGGCGTCTGATTCCCTCTTCTGATCCACATGGTGTAGGGGGCGAGTAGGTCTTCTGGTTAGTGGATATTTAGCTCTATTAGCCCGCAATTTGTAAGCACCAAACCAAATATTATTCAACTGATATTCCAAGAACTTGAAGTCCAGAATTTGCACAAACTTAGCAAAAGCAAAGGGGAGGCCATCCTATCCTTTCTTACCATCCATCCTTAAAGCCTGTAGATTTTCTTGCCTTTTCAATACTTTCTCTAACTTCTCAACAGGGTAGGTAGATGGAAAATTTGATATAAAGAATGTTTCTCTGCATCATTTACTGCCTCTATTAAATGCACTAGGCCGGTATGGAGCAGTTGTCTTAACAGCACATATCTTATTATTGCTCATATTGTGCATCAAGGCTTGGGTATAAGAGGCACCTCTATTGGCTAGTCTAGTGTGCGGTCTTGGTCGCTGTAAGTTTCTTGGACCAAGCCTCACATGAATGGGGCACAGATTTGTCACTCCAAGCTGCTTTGTATACCTAATACCTGGCATTTCATACCTTCCCTTAACCTGCCATTTAGTCCGGAGGGGACCAAACAACCTCTGCTGTAATCTGAGATAGGATTTCCTCATGCGCCTCAATTGCTAGGAGGGGATGCTCCATAAATCGTCCATGAAGGTGATCTATCAGGAGCTTAGAGCAGCATTGGGGTGCTAATACACTGTAGCATGAACAGTTCTACTCCAGATAAGTAGTAGACAATAGAGAAGAGGACATCCCAGGCACCAAAGGCGTCCTGGGGAGAGGATGTTTCAGTTGAGGTGAGGGTGCAGTTTGTAAAAGCCGAAGTCTCAATCTGAAGCTAAAGCTACTCTGTTGAAGTTGGAGAACAAAGGAGAAGAGCACTGTTCAAACAAATTGCCAGGTAGTTCGGAATGAAAAGATTGTTTTCCGACTTCCTCGAAAGAGTTCATTAGTCCATTCATCACTAGTAAACATTTTCCTTAGATTAGACTTTTGTATGGATGGACCTCAAGGTGATGAAGGATGTGGCAAATCCAGTCATAGCAGGCCTAAGCAATTCCCTCTTACTAGTATATCTCTCATCATATTCAGCACACCCATTCGGTTGTAGATATAACCAGTCAAGCTTACAAACTTTTTTATTACACTCCTCACAGTAGGTATCTTACCAATATCCTCAAATATCAAATTAATGCAGTGTGTTGCACATGGAGACCAAAACAAGTTGGGCTTCTTCACTTGCAACATTTGTCCAGCTTTCTTGTGATTGAAAGTATAATCTGTCACAATTTGGATCACATTCTGTTCCCCAACATAATCTACAATCTCTTTGAGCATTACCAACAAGGCATTTGCATCTTTCACAATCTCTGGCACATCTCTAGACTTGATGAAAATTGAAAAGGAGAGTTCACTAAGAAGTTAACGATATCTCTATGAGAAACTGAGTCGCGCCATCCATCAGATATAATTGAGCACCCATAAACAGCCCACTCCTTTCTATGACTCTCCAAATCTGTCTTCATGTCATCAACTTTTTTTTTGAGCAAAGGCTCTCAACTCATGATAATTTGGTGGCTTCAGGCCTGGCCCAAATTGCCCAATTAATTCATTAGCAATAAAAAGAATTCTAGTATCGTAAAACCATTTAGCATAGCTGCTGCAAACTTTATCACGTAAATCCTTTTTGCATACTTCATTTATTGTTTGTTGTTTTCCCTTGCTCAACTTTCTTGCTTCGATAACTTTTGTTGGATCAGGATTGAAGTACACATCCATAGGACCTTTTTTTCCTAGGCTTCTTAATTAAATTGCCTACTGCTTGTTCCTTTTTTTGCCAAGAGAGAGGCATCTTCTTACAACTCCTATTCTTCTCCTTCCATAATGTACGAACTCTCTTGATGAACTTGATGATGACATCAACAACTCTAATCCCTTTTAGCATCCTCTTTTTTCTGCACAAATTCCATAATTTCATCCCTCACATACGTTGGGCATTTAAGACATTTTGTTACATTTCTAAACCCACCAATAAGTGTTCCTTCACTCTTCGAACTCCTCCTTTCGTCATCTTATCATAAAAGTTACATTTAAAGTCATATCTATTTTTTGGATCGACTATTGTGGTATATTTTCTTGCTGGGTCTTGCGCCATCTACAAAATATTCATGTAAGTTATCCATGGCAAACTCCCAACAAAGCAATGAATCAAAATTCAGATTCAGAACAATCACGGTGCGTGAATTTAGAGTCAGAACAATAAAATCTGATTATAAAATTCTGCTAAATATGTGTGAATTGAGAATCAAAACAATAAAATCTTATTATAAAATTATGCTAAATAGTGCGTGAATTCAGAATCAAAACAATAAAATTTAATTATAAAATTCTGCTAAACGGTGCGTGAAATTAGAATAAAAAAGGCTATATATCATGTAGAGGTCGTATTGAACTACAACCTAGACGAACCTACTTAGCTACAAACCAACCCACAACCTACCAACTTTGACAAAAAAGAAAAGGTTGCGGGTCCCTTGATCAGTTCACCTACAACATTTTATCATTCCAACTTAGGAAAAAAATCAACCGTCTAATTGTAATTTTGTATTTTTATTTGACAACATGCCAACGAAATGTAAAGAAATAATGAGTAAACACCCTTAGATCAAACTTATTACCACCATGTTCTATGTCAGGATTATCTGAATGTGTTTATTACTCGTTGCGACTGTGAAGAAAAGGATTCATGTTTGTAATTTTTGTCTAGGGAGAGAATAAGAAGACATTCACAAACACAACCAAAGGATTCTCATTCATAGTCATTATTCTAGAATTGATTTGACAGTTTTTCTTTTCTTTTCTGGATTATTCTATGGTGGTTGTGATACTTTTATATATATTAAAGGTACAACACCTAATACACCACATTTATAATATTACAATCTCCTTGTTCAACGATCTTCTTTCTATTCATCTTCGTCTTTACCTTCTTCATCTTCGTTTTTCTCATAAAATTTGCATGATATCAGAGAGCAAAAGGATCGATCCTTTCTTCCTCTTCCCTTTCCCATGTTCTGCATTCTTCCTCAACTCTCTCCTAACAATTCTAGCGCTCTCTCCTAACATTTCTAGAGCTGCTATATATAAATCCTGCCAAAAACATAAAGATTTATTGAGAATTTTGAACGCGTTGAATCTTTTGTGAAAATGACGAATAAGTACCCCAAGAAAAGTTGGATATTAGGGTTTGAAGAATTCTTTTGATGAAAATGAATTACAAGACTTGCCTATTTATATTAATCTACACATGACGGTTAGTTAAAGGAGTTCTACGAATCTAGGCACAAATGTACCTAGAATAATATAGATATAAAGAATTTTTAAATATTTTTACTGCCAAGTTCATGAATCTTGAATATGCATCCAATGGTTCATTCATATAGAAGCATATTGGTTTTCTTAGGAAGATGTATTTAGATGGAATTTCTCCTTTGGAAGAACTACCTCAAATATGTCAGTCAACTGTTCTCCTGTGCTTCAATACTTGAGCTAAATTTCACCACTTGCTTCACTTCTGGTATATGATGGTACTTGATGGAAATGTACTAAGTTTCCATGTAATACACTGGATTCTTTGTGATTGCTATTGTTGACTTGTTGTCATAATAGAGTTCAAATGAACCTTGCTTGTTTTTTCTCATATCATGCAGAAATGTTTTCAACTAAATTACTTGATTCGAAGCTGTGTGGCCATGTATTCAGCTTCAGAGATACATCAGTGCCACACTAGCTTGCTTCTTCAACCAAGTGTGTGTGATCCCAAGTCGAAACAATATCCAAAGGTGCCTTCATATCATCCAAGCATCATGTGCAATCAGTGTATGTGAGCCAATTAACTTTGTATTTGGATTATTTTTGTACCAAATGCCGAAGTCAGATGTTCCCTGCAAGTATCTAAACACTATTTTTTTGGCTCCAAAATGAAATTGATTGGGACTTTTCATGAATTTGGAAAGCGAAGTTGTGGCAAACATTATATCGGGTCCATTAGCAGTTAAGTAGAGTGAATTACCTATCAAGGTATCGAACCTAAGACTTCTCAATTATTGCTTAATGTGTTCAACTACTTGACCTATCCAGGCTCAATGAAGGAAGACCATTGTTAAGAGCATCGATATCCATCACCACCAGGTACACCATCTTCTTGTTTTAATACTATCTCATTTCCAACTAATTTTCTCACAGTTTTCTCCCCCATCTAAAACCATCTCCCACAACCTAGAAGTGATATAGCATACGACATTTAGGCGCACGACATCCCACGAAATAAATCACAATCACCCATCATGTGGGATCCACAGTTTAGGTTGATGGGTCCCACATGAATGGATGGTTGTGATTAATTTCGTGCGGTGTCTTGCGCCAAGATTTCGTGCACTATATCATTTCTGTCCCAACCCTTACCATTCTTCACCACCTCTCTCCATCAATATTTTATTAATTTGCTTTAATTTACTATTCTTTTATGTGATTACTTAAATATAATAGAATATATATTTGTTAAAGAGTACTTTGATGTCACGAGCTAGTTCCATTCTCATAATCAGCGCCGTGTATTCTGACACGTTGTTGGAACATGACTCCGACAAAGTGAAGGAATGCATTTTATTTAAGAAAAAAAAATCACTTTTAGTCCCATATGATTGCTTTGCTCATGCTTCAATTCTAGTCCTATAGGATTCATAATATCATTATTAGTCCCAAAAGTTTCAATATCCAAGTTACTTTTGGTCCCTTTGACTTGTTTATAATAGTTTTTTAAATAAAAAGATACTAGAAAAAAATAATAAAAACGAAATTGAATAATACTGAGATAAAAATAAATAAAATGACATAATTAAAATGAAACAAAAAAAAAATAACAAAATAATAATAATATGAGCAGATTACGAACAAATTTTTTTATATATTCTTTTTAGTAAATTTTGGTTTTAGTTTAGTTTGTTACTATTTCATTTTATTTCACTTTATTTCATTTTTTTTATTTTTTTTTTCATTTTATTTTATTTTATTACACTTTATCCTATCTCCTTTAATTTTATTTATTTTTATTTTCTCATTTTTTTCAATTTCACATTTTTAATATTATTTTATTTTACATAACAAAATATTATTATTTTATTTTACATAACAAAATATTATTATTTTATTTTTCATATTTTTTAATTTAAAAATGAAAAAAACTACTATTATAAGTAAAACAAGTAAAAATGACTAAAAATAATGAGGATTTTAGAATTTATGGAACTAAATTCTAAGTTTTGCGCAACCTTCTTAAAATTATAATCCAATTATAAGCACCTTTTTTCAAAAAATAACTCTTCATTTTTTTCAAAAAAAAGTTCTTATAATCCAATTATAAGCATAAGAGGGTCTGCGCAAAACACCCCCTTAGTGTGGTAAATTTCCCCAAAGCCCTTAGACTTGGCATACATTATCATTTTTTTAGAAACCCTAATTTCTTGCTCCAACTTCTTGGCCAAATTGCAGTGACATTGGAGAAAAACAATTCAACACTGATGAATTATGAGAACTTTCAGCTAAAGAAATAATAAATTGATCGCAAATTGATCAATTTTCAGACAGTTCTTCATTAATGGATTATAAACAATATTGCATTGATGGGTTATAAGCAGTTTCCCCTAGAATGCAATAACTTTCAGCTAAAGAAAAATGGGAAATGATATAGTGCAAGAATTCTAGCGCAAAAATTCCACATGAATGATGAACCCCGTATGTTAAACGCCAAGTGAACGATTGAGATTGATATTTAACACGTGGGGATTGATGTTTAACACGCAGGGCCACCATTCCAATGATTTTCTTGCTACAAATTCTTGGGCTATATCATTTTCCAAGAAAAACAATTCTACATTGATAGATTATAACCAGTTTCCCCACAAAAAGCATTTGCTTCAAAGTTTCTTGCAAATTGATCGTTGAAAACACCAGGGATTGCTCAACCGCCAGGTTCCATTGGTGGATTATAAGAACTTTGTCTGCTCTCACCATCAATAAACACAGATATACAGAACAGAGATGTAAACCTGTTTACAGACAGAAAAGTCATCTCAGCGTTCAATCATCAAAACAGAACTTTGAGAAGATCAAAAATTTGAGGCACGATCATGAAAAGATTAAATCCAAGCAAAATTCATCTCAACATTAAATCCAAATTGCTTTATTCTTTGCAAGCATTAAATTCTTGCCACAATCATACAAAGAAAGGAAAAGATAATTTCTTCCACCAGAAAAAAAAAATGAAAACTTAATCCAACGACAGCTTCATAAGCAAGAGTAAGGAAAAGGATTGGATGATACAAGCAAAAAATGCGCAAAACAAAGATGAAAAGAAGAAAAGAAGAAAAAAAGAAAAGTCAGCACATGTAAAGAATACCCCACCAATTATACATACCTACTCTGAAACAAGTCATTTTATCCTCATAGCCCAGAATATCCAATGAAAGAGCTTGAGAAAGCATCCAAAAAACAATGGTATTTGATAATCTTGAAAAATAAGAAGGAATATTTTTTGGAAAAACAAGGAGCATCACTCGAAGATACAGATCAACTAATTAGCCATTCTAGCTAGTGGTATGCAAACGGGCGTGGTGGGATGGCCCGCCACGCCTGTTACGGGTTAACGAGCAAGATATTCTAGCTCGATCTGCCTATTTTCAGTCAACAGGTGGGCTGAAGCCCGCGGGCCTGCATGGGGCAAGGCCCGCTCATTTAGAAAATAGGTCCGTCATATTTTTTATTTTATTATTATTTATAATATATATATTTATTTTATTATTAATAGTGTTTTTTAAAATAAAATGGGATTGGAGTTGAAGGGTTCAAACACATTACCTCCACACACACAAATTAGGGGTGAGCAAACGATAAACGGTAATGGTAATGGCCATTACCGTTACTGTACCATTTTTTAACGGTAATGGTTTTTCATTATCGTTACCGTACCAGAATACCGGAAAATTGTATTATTACGGTATTACGGTAATACCGCTACCGCCATTATTTTATTTTATTTTATTTTTTGTTATTTTTTAATGTTTCTAATATGAATTATGATAACTATTTATATACATTTTTTCTTATTCACTCAAAGAGCATTAAGGATTATATAAATTTTATTGCATTATTCTTTTATTTAAAAAATTGACAATATAATATTTATTATTTTATTTTAAATTAATTTTAAAAAATCTGTAACACCGTAGTTCGTACAAATATGATAAAACATGATCAAATAATAAACACCATAAATAAGTTTAAATAAGTACCAACAATTCAACATTATCACATCAAGGATCAAGCAATGGACAATATAAACAAGTTCAATTTCTGTTCAATGAACAGTGAACTTTAATCCCTAAGAGAAAAACGTTTCACGTTTAAAACAATAAGACGTTAAAGACAACAATGAAAAGTTTTCAAAAATTTTTCATTGTTTTATCTGAAAGAATATCTTAATAAGAAATTTTTGGTTTAAAGATATTTTTTTTAAACAAAAAATGGTAAACGGTTTTTACCGTTTTGATAATGGTAAAAACCGTTTTTGTACCGTTTTTAACGGTAATTGAAAATAAATACCGTTACCGTTTAGTATTACCATAAAACCGTTAAATCTCTAAACCCTAAACCCTAAATCTAAACCCTAAACCCTAAACCCTAAACCCTAATGACACAAACAAGTAAACCACCACTAGGCCATATGAAACAGTCAACGGATACACTCCACAATATCCGGCAACAAACTGAAGACTAGCAACAACTTTGTTTGTATTCAAATGTAATTTGTTTGTATTCAATTGTAAAAGTCTGTTAGAGAATAGCTGATGTAGATGTGTATAAATAGTTACTGATCAAAGAATACATATCAAGTTGAAATCTCATTCATCTCTCATTCTGCTAAATGGTATAAGAGCGATTGTGATCCAAACAAACAAAGTTGTTGTTAGTCTTCAGTTTGTTGCCGGATATTGTGGAGTGTATCCGTTGACTGCTTCATAGGCCACACATTTTTTATGATATAAAAGTATTTTTTTTATATTTATTATACATAAACGGGCAAGCGGTTAACCGGCAAGCTCAAAGACCGCACCGAAAAAAATTGGACGGGCCTGACCCACCCGTTTTTTTCAACATATCCACTGCCGCCCGTAAAAAAATGGTTGGGTCGGGCTCATTTACCCATTTTTTGCGGGCAGACCGTTCCCAGCCCATTTAGCCCCAAATCGTTTGCCTACCTCTAATTCCAGCTTACCCTAATGCTCAAATTTTATTTCAAGGTTTAGGATTCTGAGTTGGCATCGCCGGATTATAGAAGCAACATGAATCGAGTAACACTATTAGCAACCCATAACTCAGAGTACACATAACATAACCACAAAAAATTCATTACGGATAAACAGAAAATCTCAAAACTTTCGTCCTACTCCTATAAGACCATTCAGTCTTTAGAAATAGGAAGAGAAAAAGAGAAAAGAAAAGCATGAAGAATCAAAAAAGAGTTAAGGCCATGTTTTGCGCAGACCTTCTTCTACTACTTCTTTTTATTTTTAAAGGGGTGGTGTTTTGCGCAAGTACTTAAACGATAATTATTTTTAGAATAGAGGTGTCTCGGAGGGTCAGAAATTTTTCAGACCCGCCTTGCCGGAGCCCCCCCTCGCCGCCGGTCGCCAAAGCCCTGCCGCCGTGCCGGAATTGAGGTATTTTTTTTAGAAGAAAAAAAAGCATGTCAGAAGGTGCTTATTTTTTAGAAGGTTTGCCTTCTTGAAATAAGAACAAATAGTAGAAAGTTGGCTACGCAAAACACTCATTTTTAAAAAAAAATATACTTATAAGCCAATTATAATTTTAAGAAGGCTGCGCAAAACAAGCCCTAAATTGCTTCAACAATACAATAAAATGGCAAACCCACTATGCGCCTTAACAAGCAGCCAGTAGTATGACTTCATTTCAACAACCCAATCAGATCATCATTGCACATTACTCACTTGCAACCAAGAAAAGAGGAAATCAAACTCACCAAAATTAGCTTCAATGTCTTCAAAAGAACGAGTATAGTTGTTTCCTATGAGCACCACATCGTCGTATACTTTGAACGCACTCATTGAACAAAATAGGCAGCAGAACGTAACCCACAGATTCAGCATCCCATCTGAAGATGTTTAAACAAGCTTAAGAATATTGATAAAGGATTGTTTGAAGATTGAAGAAGGTATTGAAGAATGATCTTTTCTGAATGTTTTTCTTGATTACAAATGTGATACATGCTCTGCGGTAAATAGAACAATGGTTGTGTGTGAATTGGCCTTGTCAATTATTGTATCATGTGTTTTAGTATGATGATGTCATGGAGTGTAAATGTGGAGTGATCTAAGTCAAAGTGTCAGCAAGTCTAACTATGCTAGCATGCGCATTGAATGAGCTAGGAAAGACTCTGATCTGCAACATTATGTTCAACACCCCCCGCAAGCTGAGCGTGGAGTTGTGGCATTCGTGAAGCTTGGACCGCAAGAAGATAAAGAGCTCATGACCGAGACTCTTGGTAAAAATGTCAGCAAGCTGTAGATAAGAGGAAACAAACTGAATAACCAGCTTACCAGCAAGAACAAGCTCTCTAATAAAATGATAATCCAACTCAACATGCTTAGCGCGTTTGTGAGAGACCGGATTAGATCCAAGAAAAATAGCACTCCGACTGTCACTAAGCAATAAAGGAGGAGAAGCCATGGGAATGCGAAGATCTTGAAGTAGATGAGTAAGCCATAAGGTCTCAGCGGATGCAGTAGCAAGAGCATGATACTCATATTTACAATTGGATCGAGAAACTGTAGGTTGTTTCTTTGCACTCAAAGAAACTAGATTACCTACTCAAAAAATTGCATAACCAGAGATATGACGACGAGTATCTAGACAACCAGCCCAATCAGCATTAGAATAAACGAGTAAGTCAGTGGAGGTAGAACGAAAAACTGAAGGCCAAGTGTGAGAGTGCCTTTGATATACCGAAGAAGTCGCTTTACTGCAAGAAAATGATCTTCAGTAGGCGCATGCATAAACTGACTAACCACACCAACAGCATAGGATATATCAGGACGAGTGATGGCCAGATACTGAAGTGCCCCAACAAGAGATCGATACAGTGATGGATCATCAAAGAAAGTACCAGTAGCAGAGAGATGCTTAGAAACAACCATAGGAGTCAATACAGGCTTACAGTCCAGAAGATGAGCCTGGGTAAGC
>JAOWBN010003382.1:0-11287 GCA_028565015.1 Pinguicula moranensis | reverse complement strand
CTCTATGCGGGTCAATCCGATGTACTTGTCAACTACAAGCATCCATGTTTCTAGCTTAAGTGTCACTACACTCTAGTTGATGAGATCAACTATTTCCTTCAAAAGGAATTGGCTAAGAACATGCTAACCTGTCCGTATTAGGGATGTCTTGTCTCACTAATACTATGGTTAGGGATGTTTAATATTGATAACTTTAATTAGAGTGGTCCCATCATTACAACTCTTTGTAATACACTCTAAGTTATCAATGATAGGCTTCACTATTTTACATGTTATAAATAAAAAAATATATAAATAAACAAGTAGTGAAGGTTACTACAATCATATATACATCATTAAAGTGTTAATACATAGGCCTAAGGTGATTGGCCTTAGGGCATAACACTAACAATAGTCTCCATCATTTCATATAAACCACTGATCTTATCCCCTGCTGTATCCAGTGGAGAATATGCCTGATCAGTGAGCTCCACCTGATGTGTTGAATAATTTTGTCTCTCCTTTTTGTTTTGATCAAACCATCCCTTAGGATATCCTTTCAACATGTAGCAGTTCTCTGTAGTACGTCCAATTTTTGTGCAGTGACCATATTTCAATTGCCTTTTTTTTAGCCCAACCTTCTTGATATCCATTTAACTTGAAACATTCATCTACGGTGTAACCTATTTTGTTGAAGTGACTGCCCTTTAGAAGACTTTTATCACCTCAGGCTTCCTCATCCAGAATCCTTTCTCTAGTTGCTTCCCTTAGCTAGCATGGCAGCATTCAGTCCATCACGTGTAGCTATAATGTTGATGCTCACCTGTCTTTGCTTTTCAACGGTGACAACCACATTATAAACCAAATCTTTGCAGGTAGTGAATTAATTCTTATTACATGACCTCTTTCAATTTCTTACGCATCATTCAAGCTCATTAAAAACTCCATCACTACGTCTGCATTGTCCCTTCTTGCTAGCTATAGACCTATTTCTCCTCAATGTAAGGCATCGGCCTCAACTGCTTATATTGATCCCATATGAGCTTTAACTTTCCAAATTTTTTGCATACACTCAGATTTTCTTGTCTAAGTAGAGCCACATTTCTGTTTAATTCAAAAGGATGAGGTAGATTAGTAGTATCAAATCTCCTCTCAAGACTTATCCACAACTTCCTTACATCAGTTACAAATACAAACGTTTTCATCAAATCCGACTGGATAGATCCACGAATCCAAGAGCACACCAGACTATTCGCTCTTTTTCATTTCAAAAAGAAATCTGAATCCTCACTCGGTTTCTCCAAAGTTCTATCAACAAAACCAATTTTGAGCTTAGCTTCAAGTGCCGACACTACGACACTTCTCCAGATCAACAAATTTGAATCATTTAGCATTATAGACACTAATTGCATACCTGGACTATCAGATCCATGCACGTGCAATTGTTCTTCCATCAGATCATCCAATCTCTCCTTGCGCTTTATTGCCAACAGCTCCAACTCTTTTTCAGTTTCAGTGATCACCATTTTCAGCAATCTTCAACTATCGATCGAATCAAACAAAGCAGCGATTAGACTTGCAGAATCAATGCGGTCCTACATGCTCTGATACCATATTGAAAAACTTGTATGAATCGATTTGATGAACAATTCATGAATGGAATGAAAATAAGATCGAGCAGTTTTCCTAGGAGAAACTTCTCCTGGTTTCTTTTTTCTATTTTTCTCTCTAACTGTTTTTGTTGTCCCACACGGTTTGTGAGAAAGGAAATGGATAGGTTTAAGTATGAAAGTGAACTACAAACTGAATACTTTAGGACTAAGGTTTTTAGGGAGTGGTTCACTGACATGGAAATTATCTATGAGAAATGAATGTTGCCCATATTACTGGTAATTTGTTTTAGTGTGCTGATAACGTTAAATGGAGCTGATCGATAATCTGGTATGCTCAAATTTACTGAACCCCTCAGAATGAAATTTCCTACTTACTGTATGTAATGGGTATGTACAACTATGTAGATGATTCATTCTCGTTTGGATCAGGTGAGTCATCACCCAATGATAGTAGCATGCATTGTGAAGGCAGAGGCTGGAAATTCTATGGTTACAGTAATCTCAAAAGCAAATTTTGGGGTCGTTCTATTCAGCTTGATCCTGTTGGTATTTTAACTCTTGACTTTGATGATGGAGAAGTCTTCCAATGGAGCAAGGTATTACAATAAAAGTTCTCAGATTATTGACCTTTTCTTTTAAAAAAACAAAAATTCACTGGCAAACAGACTTTTCTTATCAGGTAACCACATCTATATACAACCTTATTCTGGGAAAGCTATATTGTGACCACTATGGCACCATGCGCATACAAGGAAAATTTAATTACTCTTGTAAACTTAAATTCAAGGAGCAGACTATTATTGATAGAAACCCGCATCAGGTATCCTTTGTGTTCCTTCAAATCATTTAGAACTGTCTTAGAGTAGATACTTCTGATGCTCCTAAGCTGATTCTATTGTGTTAAATTTAACTGCTGTTAGTTTGGGAGCAGCTTCCACCGTAGATCTGAAAAAACAGCTAAAAATGATATGAGACAATCTGTGATATTGCAGGTCCAGGGGGTGGTTCAAGATATGAACGGAAAAACTGTAGCAACATTATTGGGGAAGTGGGATGAGAACGTGTATTTTGTAAGTGGAGAGTACTCCTCCAAAGGAAAAAGTCATGAAACTCTGTCAGAAACTTACGTTCTCTGGAAACGTAGCAAGCCCCCAAAGTTTCCTACACTCTATAATTTTACACGCTTTGCAATCACCCTGAATGAACTTACTCCTGGCCTAAAGGTGAATTGAGTGAAGCATATTTCATTGCTTTCTTATGCGCTGAGTTATCAGATTCGATAAACTGTGGCGAACATGAACTATTTTCAGGAAAAGCTCCCCCAACAGATTCAAGGCTCAGGCCTGATCAACGGTGCTTGGAAAAAGGAGAGTATGAGATGGCTAATGCTGAAAAACTCCGTCTGGAGCAGCGGCAGGTAATCTACTTGTTTTCTCTAAATAAATATAGTTGCTCAAAGCATAACCATATCGGATTGATTGAGGGACTTTTAGGCGGTTCAGTATATGATTTTGTTTAGCTCATATTTTCAAGAGCAAGAAATCCCAGTACTGCTGCTCCTCCCTGCCTTTTGAATCAAACTTGAACATACTTTACCAACTTGAACATGCTACTATTTACACTCTGGTGGTTTTCTTGAAATCAGTCTAGGAAGATGCAAGAGAGAGGTTGGAAGCCTAGATGGTTTGCGAAAGACAACTTTAGATACCTATCGCTACATAGGTGGGTACTGGGAAGCTAGGGAACATGGTAACTGGGAAGCATGTTCAGATATCTTTGGCCAAATATCCCCTGATCACGTTTTCGAAGAGTAAAAGGAGTTGATACGGCAAATCTTGTCCATTCTGTTTGACTCGTGGGTCTCAGACAAACGTAGGGAATAGATGTGGGTGTTTTTATGCAGTGCAAATATTCTGTTGGCGTACTGTTGGTGTTGTAGGTGGTTAGGTGAAAGCAAATATGTTGTTTTATTATTTCCATTCGGAAGACTAGGAATTGAATGGGAAGATGGATGCAGTATTGGTTTATGTTTACTCTTTGTTTCTTTTTTTGCGACTATGTTGCGGATAAACAGAGAAACTCGGATTTTCCGATTGTTTTTCTCCTAATACTGTAATTGTGGAAGGAATCATGAATCAAGTAAGATTGTTTTTTTTTTTTTCAGTAAACGAAAATTTATGAATCATGTGAGATGGGGTTGAAATAGTAAAAATTTCACAACTTAAATGTCGTTACTGTGAAACGAAAAAGATGCATGCGTAAGCCACTTGCACTCAAGATCAGACAAATTCAAAGAAAGGCCTCTTCAGTTATATCCTACGCCTAAGAGATGAAATTGTCACATCATGTCACAAATTTCTAAAAAAATCTGGTCTGGGTGAGTTCTTCGCCAAATTTGACTACGTTAGAGACGTTCACCTTAGATCACAAAGTTGGCGAAATGCTTTCGTCAGATATTTTCCTATGGAGAAAACCATACAACTGGAACAAACATTGGACGGTATATCCATCGGAACACATAAATTGGCGATGTCTCTAGTTAGGATCAAGAAATAGGGGGTGTGATATGAACCTAACCAATTATGTGATTAAACCCAATATCAATTATTGATGATTCATAAATCCAAGTTTGAAAAGATTTGTTTTAGACTTGACCCATTGGGATCCAAGGCTACGATTTCGTCAAATGATCACCAGCAAATGGAACTCCTGAGAGAACTTGTCTCAACCAATAATAACTAAGAATAATATCCATAGGTAGACGCCACTAACATTTAAGTGAAAAATTAGATAAGTATAAAGAGTCTTTATAAAGATAAGGAGAACACACCTCACAAGTACATAAATCAAACTTAGACAAAAACTTCCAAGAACATCTCGACCAAAGCCTATTCTTTCCCGTTCTTTGTCTTGGACCTAGGCAAGACTAAACTCTTCAATCTCCATGTGTTTTAGGTTCTTGGACCTTCCTTGAATGTTAGTTTGACATGAAGACATGTCATGCTAGATGCATGACCGTAGCTTACTAAGACTCATATATGGGCCTGCATGAGTTCACATTGTTCAATCTTGTGAACTAGACTTCCGTTTGGGATTACATGGCCAAATGGGTTTCCCCTTTCTTCAACCCATACCCTTTGGATCAATCCCAAAAGGCCTTTAAACTTCTTCATTTTTGATCTTGTGACTGGCCCACTTGGTAGCATCAAAGGATCATTGACTGCCTCAACTACTTGGGGTGCAATAGGGATTGTATCATTCTCCACCTCTAGAAAATGATTTGTCCTCAAATCTGAACCTACATCAAATAGAGATATGTCAGTCACATTAAAGCTAACACTAACATTATACTCACCATGTAAGTCTAGCTTGTATGCATTGTCATTAATGCACTCCACGACTTGAAATGGCCCATCCTCCCTAGGTAGAAGTTTGGACCTCCGTTTTTTCATGGGACCTCTCTTTCCTTAGGTGCACCCACACCCAATCTCTCGGCTTGAACACCATCTTCTTTCGCCTCTTGTTGGCTAGTTGGATGTATTGTGCAGTTCGTTTCTCAATATTGCTCTGTGCTTTTTCATGGATCGTCCTAACCATTTCTTCTTCTTCTTGCCATCTAAATTGACATGTTTACTCATGGGCAAGGGGGTTGGTTCAAGAGGAGATAAAGGGTTAAATTCATAAATAATTTCAAAAAGCGAATACTGAGTAGCTGAATGAATGACATGTTATAAGCAAATTCTACATGTGATAAGCATTCTTCCCAGGTTTGCAAGTTTTTACTTATGATGGCACAAAGTAAACATGACATTGTCGTATTTGCTACTTTTGTTTGTCCGTTGGTTTGGGGATGACAAATAGTTGAAAATAAAAGTTTCGTTCCCAAATTTTCCCACAATGTCTTCCTAAAATAGCTTAATAACTTAGCATCCCTATCCAAGATTATGGTCCTAGGCATGCCATGGAGTCTAACAACTTATTTGAAAAATAAATTGGCTACATGAGAATCATCATCCATTTTATGACAAGCAATAAAATGAACAATCATTGAAAAACGGTCAACTACCACAAAGATGAAATCTCTTCCCCCCTTAGACCTTCATAAACCTAACACAAAATCCATTGAAATATTCGTCCAAGATTCACCAGGAATTCGTAGTGGTGTGTACAAACTGTGTGGCTTAAGTCTATATTTGACTTGTCCACATGTTATGCATTTATCACACAATCTTTCCACATCCCTCTTCATGCCCGTCAGAAAGAAATGTTCTTGAAAGACCCCTAAGTTTTTTGCTATCCCTAAATGTCCCATTAATCCCTCACCATGCGCCTCTCGGACAAGAAACTCACGTACAAGTCGATGAACTTCATCCACTTTGCATGTATCTTGTTGAGCTTGTGCTGCTCCTTCAAGTGCTTTAGGGACTCATGGTCCATGTGGATCACAAACTCTTTAGGCCATAGATAGTGTTGCCAATTTCCCAATGTCCTCACCAAGGTGTACAATCCTTGTCATAAGTCGGGTAGTTTAGGGTGGCTTCATTCAATTTCTCATTAAAGTAGGCGACTTGCCTCCCTGCATTAAAACAACACATATACCTACTCCCGGCGCATCACACTTGATCTCAAAAAGTTTGGAAAAATAAGTTAATTAGAGTAAATGATCTTTACTTAATCTTTCTTTTAGCGGTCCAAATGCTTTGTCTTGTTCTTCCCCCCACTTGAATGGAATGTTCTTCTTAATGACCTCGGTTAGAGGGGCAACTAGGGTGCTGAAACCCCTCACAAAGCGTCTATAGAAGCCTGCCAAATTGTGAAAACATTTCACTTGGTTGATGATCATGGGTGTTGGCCACTCTTGTATTGCCTTCACTTTCTCTTCATATACCTCTATGCCATTCCTGCTCACAACAAAGCCAAGAAAAAAATAACTTGTTTGTGCAAAATATACACTTCTTAAGGTTAGCATATAACTTCTCTTGTTTAAGAACCTCTAGTGTGGCCTTAAGGTGTTCCACATGCTCGTCCAACGTCTTATTATAAATCAATCTATCATCAAAGTAAACAACTACAAATTTACTAAGATAAGCATGGAAGGCCATGGTTCATTAACCTCGTAAATGTACTAGGAGCATTAGACAAACCAAAAGGCATGACCAATCATTCATAAAGACCATACTTAGTCTTAAGTGCAACCTTCCATTTACCACCTTGTTCGTGTGAATTTGATGATACCCAATTTTCAAATCAATTTTAGTGAAGACACATGATCCGTGTGGTTCATCAAGCAAGTCATCTAGCCAAGGCATGGAATGGAGGTGTTTTATAGATATATTATTGATGGCCCTACAAACGGTGCACATCCTCCATGTCCCATCTTTTTTTAGCACCAACAGCACGGGTACGACACATTGACTCAAGCTTTCTCAGACATGTCCCTTGGCCATCAACTCTTCCACTTGTTGAATCTACTTTGTCTCTTTGGGGTTACTCCTATAAGAAGGCCTATTGGGAATGGTTGCTCCGGGAATGAAGTCAATTTGGTGTTCAATTCTCCAAATGGGTGGCAATCCCGGGGTATCTCTTGGGGAAATACATCTTGATAGTCCTACAAGAGAAAGATAATATCACTCGGTAGTGAACCAACAAGATCATTAGTATTGATAAGAACCTCTTTGTACCCAAGTACAATAAGGGGTTGTTGAGCAAACAAAACTCTCCTCAACTTACTCTTGTGGGTTCATTAAACTCTCTTACTTTTCTTTCTTTTCCTTTCCTTTTCTCTCAATCTCTTTTCTTTTCTTTCTTCTTTTTCACTCTCGACCTCTTTTTCCCTAATTTTTTAGCCTCACTTGATCCTCAAGAACTTGCTTTGGGGTAAGGGTTACAAGAGTAATAGGCTTTCCCTTGACATTAAAAGAATACCTCTTGTTGTATCCATCTTGAGTTGCCCTTACATCATATTACCACGGTCTCCCGAGCAAGATGTGGCATGCGTCCATTGGTACAACATCACAAAACACCTTGTCTTAATACTTTCCAATATATAGGGGTACATGCACTTACTTGGTGACCTTGACTTTGCAGCAATCATTGAGCCATTGAAGTTTGTATGACCTTGGGTGCTTGGTAGTGACCAAGGCCTACTTCTCCACCATGTATGTGCTAGTGACCTTGGTGCAACTGTCACCATCTATGATAATGCTACATACCTTGTTTTAGATGTGGCACTGAGTATGGAAGAGATTCTCCTGTTGGTTTTGGTCTTCTTCCCTAACTTGCAAGTTAAGGACTTGGCATGCAATAGGCGACTCCCAAACTACCGCATCTTGTTCATCATCATTCTCCTCCTCCTCGACCAGTTCTCTGAGTTCTTCATCGTTGAAATCCTACTCACCATGTGCATTAATCCTCTTATATGGACACTGGATAGCAATGTGCCCTAGTCCATGGCACTTGAAGCACTTAATGTCTCAAGATTTGGAAATGGAATTTGTTCGTACCTATTGGTATGGTTGGTTTGGCCTTCACTTTCTTTTGGGGACTAGTTTCGGACTTGTCCACCTTGGTTGCACTTGACTTCCACGGGATATAGGTAGTCGTGATTGGTATCCTCCGGGTTCCTTTCCTCTTACTTTGCTCCTCCGCCGTGATGGCTTAGTAAAGCATATTGGTTATCTCCATGTAGTGTTGAAGCTCCACCACGTATGTTATCTCCCGATTCAATCCATGGAGGAATCTTGCCATGGTTGCCTCTAGGTCCTCCTCAACGTTGGCTCGGATCATGGCGATCTCCATTTCCTTGTAATACTCTTTCACACTTTTGCTCCCTTGCATGAGCCTTTGCAACCTTTGGTAAAGTATGCGGTAATAATGAGTTGGCACAAAGCACTTCCTCAATATGGCTTTCATCTCGTACCATGTTCCCATGGGTGGCTCGTCATTCCTTCTCCTACTAATCATCAATTGATCCCATGAAATGATGGCATAGTCAATAAACTCAATAGCAACGAGTATTACCTTTTACTCCTTTGTGTAGTTGTGGCAATTAAATACCATCTCCACTTTGTTCTCCCACTCCAAGTACACTTTGGGTTCGATCTTGCCTTGGAATGAATGCATTTTGATCTTCACGTTGCCAAGGTCTTGATAACGTCCATGCATTGGGTGTTCATTGTTTCTCCTTGGTTTGAGACTTGACCCGTCACCTAGAAAGAGATGGGAACCAAGGCTATGGTTTTGTAAAAGGATCGCCACCTGATGGAATTCTGAAAAAAATTTGTTTCAACCAAGAACCAAGGATGAAATTCGTAAGTAGACGCCACTAGAATTCAAGTGAAAAACTAGGTAAGTCTAAAGAGTCTTAGTAAATATAAGGAGAACACGCCTCACAAGTACATAAATGAAACTTAGACAAAAACTACCTATGACATCTCAACAAAGGCCTATTTATGGGGACAAGATTCATTCATCTACTTAGTATAGATTCATGAATGCGTTTAATGCTAACTTTGACTATGGCCCTTGAGTGCTAGATTTGACAATTCTTTCTCATTCTTTTGTCTTGGACCTATACAAGAATAATCTCTTCAATCATCATGTCTTGTAGGTTCTTGGACCTTCCTCAAATGCTTGTTTGATCGTGAAGACATCTCTGGCTTGATGCATGACCGTATCTTACTAAGACTCATGCATGGGCATGTATGACTTCCATTTGGGTTTGTATGACCCAATGGGATGCTCCTTTCTTCAGCCCATACCCTTTGGATCAATTCTACAAGACTTTGTTTAAACTTCTTTTTTGATCTTGTGATCAGCCCACTTGGTAGCATCAAAGGATCATTTGCCGCCTCAACTACTTAGGGTGCAATAGGGATTGCATCATGGTGCAAGACCTCAAGAAGGCATTCAACAAGAAAAAACTGAAAATATACAAATTCAAGTTCCCCATGGAAAAGTTCCATAGAAAAGCATTAAACTGTAGTACACTCCGAGGCTAGAGGAATTGCATTGGCTGAAAATTTCATGGTGGAGAATTTGAGGCATCTAGCTGGAGCAAAAAAGGAAGAGGGAGAACTAAAAATGGCATGACACACTGACGCCATTGTCTTGCCACCCGAAAGAGGCGAGATATTGATCAGATTGAGGGATGATGAGCAAAAAATGCAACTGCTAGCTGATAAGGTAGGCTTGGAGAACCTGGGATTCAGGGACCTCCGTGATGGCTTAACAAATAGAGTTTGTGTTCGGGTAGTCTAGATCAAAATTCACGGCACCCCCTTTTGTGCTAGAACGAGATATTCTTTTTGGAGGTAGCAAGCGATGTTGGTCGGGTTGTCAAAATTGAAACTCGATGGTCAATCAATCTCACCTTCTGATAGGGTACTCACTCATTGTCACCAACAAGGCAGAGAGGATAGTAGCGCCAATTGTAGTCAAAATCGGGGACAACATTGTGAAATTGTTCGTCTAAGAGGAGGTACAACAACTTTCTCCAAAGGAGTGGAGGATCAAGATAACTCATCCGACTGGGAACTGTCGGAAAAAATACTTTTGCCAACCTTTGAAATGTTTTCCCAGTGTTGGCCTTGACGAGCTCGACACTCAAAGTATCTCTGACAGAAAGCATAGGAGCGGAGGGCGATGTGACGCCGGGGATTGAGAAAAAGGAAAATTAGAGAGTAACAACTACTATGCACTCGGGAAAAGAGACTGCCGATAATAACTTGATGGGGCTCGAGGAACATCAAAAAATTCTATTGGCAGGATCTCTATATGGATTCAATGAAATTCATATTCCTCATACCAACAGTCCATTGGTGAATTTGGCGAATTTGGACGTGGGCCCAAAAGAAGAGCCCAATCCAAATAGACCAAAAAAATACTCTCATAGCAAGGCCAGGAGTCCACGTGATGGGTCAAATTATAATGACAACTAATGGGCTGAATTTGCATGTATTTGACGGACCAATTGCACTAGAAGCATAAACCCAATAGCAAGAAATAAATCCAGAGCAACCCGTAGAAGTTAAATTCTTAAATGCTTCGGCCCAATCAACTACTGCGCACACTGAGTCGACCAAAATATAAAAAACCCAGAAATAATAAACTATCGTTGGCAAAAGTATGGAAAGA
Source organism: Pinguicula moranensis (assembly GCA_028565015.1). Lineage (NCBI taxonomy): Eukaryota > Viridiplantae > Streptophyta > Magnoliopsida > Lamiales > Lentibulariaceae > Pinguicula > Pinguicula moranensis. The sequence continues at coordinate 560 of JAOWBN010003382.1, read as the reverse complement.
CAGCGGGATCAACTTAAAAAGACAACGGAGTACTATAAATACATGGCAAGCACTCCGTAGAAAGTCAAACTGAGTCACCGTGAAGCAAAATGGGTAGCCAAGTTAGCAAACCAATTTTTATTATTAGATGAAATTGCTAGCATAAATCTTAGACTTGAAACAGAACAAATATTAGCTCTGAGTACAGAACTAGATATGAGACTAATGCATCGTCAGCAGAACTTGCAAGTATCATAGAACAACTAGAATTGCAAGATCATAGAAACATCGATACGATCAAAAGGTAGACTGAGGATGACGAAGAAAAGAATGTGGAATCATGAATATTACGACCTACAGTGTGAGAGGATTGGGGATAGGAGAAAACGGTGAGACATAAAAGAAATGATTCGCAAGCAGAGGATACAACTAATATGTATACAAGAAACCAAGTCAGGCACAATTGTTTCCCGTGACTATCAAGAAGTTTGGTCTACAAGCCATTTTGACTTGTGTGCGAAAATGGCAGCCGAAAACTCGGGGGACCTACTATGCATCTGGAATGCATAATAGTTTAAATT
>JAOWBN010003371.1:0-11288 GCA_028565015.1 Pinguicula moranensis | reverse complement strand
CTATATGGACATTTGCATATATTATTGATTATAATGAATTATTATCTATATTAATTTTAGATAGTTTTTAATATTTTTTTATAGTTCTTTAATATAATTATTTTTTATGATTGAATTTTTATCTTAGTCAACCAAATTCCAAACTTTTAAATTTGTTTATATTATAAAAAATAATTATTGATGCAAAATTGTGGAGAAAACGATCATTATAATTGTTGTATGTCTTAATAAAAATATTATTAAAATAATATTTTTTTTATCAAAAATATTATCTAAAATAACAGTAATATTGATCTTGTATTTTTCTATAGTTTGGTTTTACTTGTTTTGACTATTTCAGTATATCACAATATTTGAACGTAAGTACATAACTGATCAAATCAAATTCAACCTGACGTCTACTCAAACAAAAAAAATTTGGTGGCTCCGCCCCTGGTTTCGGTTGGCTAAATATTTCTCAGAGTACTCTCAGAAATCATCCACTTTATGGGGACGCATCATAGAATATTTCCATACATCCCTCAACAAGAAAGTGTACCGGGAGGAGGAAGGTTGCCGAAAGAAATGGACTGAAATGCGCGCCTTCTCGTTCAACTTTAAAAATTGCAAGATAAACATTTGACGCCATGTACGCAGCAGCCACGATTCTTCGCACTACTTCGCCGAAGCGTTAACCTTGTATATGCATATTTCTTGTCAGCAATTCAAGTACTCGCATTGTTGGAACATCCTGAAAGACCAACCAAAGTGGCATGAGTCAAATGCACATTTGCAATCCCCGTTTGACTCTGAAGCAACTTCGCTACGCCCGAAAGTCGGCCCATCGGAGTGAAAGCAACCAAGAAGAACAACAAGAGTGCAACTTAAGTTGAGTGAGAAAAAGAAGAAAGGGTGCTTACACTATAGCTGCATTTAAGGACAAGAGGGACATCGAAGGAAAATAAGTATTGATAAGCTTACGCGATGGATTGGGATTAATGATCGTAATAGCTGAAAGAAATTGAGAGAAGATTTCTGGGAATGAGTAGGATCTTCAATGATCCGTGTACTCAATGATTTTTGTATATATAGATGTTTTACTGTGTATATTTGTTACAAAAGGAAAGGTGATTTCTTTCCTAATTACACGAGATTTACAATGCTAAAATTACTCAAGATTTGTAACTGAATTCGTAACTGATTGGCTTGATTTGCTGACTTCTTCTCCTTCTATGTTAACAATAGCATGCCCATTTTTTCAAACGGTTGAGGGAACTCGATGAGGGTACAACTCTAGGCTCTTCTACAGGCAATGATTCAGTTGGGATTTTCACCCCATTCAACGTCTATGGGAGCTAGAATCTAGACAGATTGCTTTCATTTCAGTGTGTTGTCATTTTGGGCGTGCTTGTCTTTAAACTCTTGTTATTTTTGCATGTTGTCAACTTCAATGTATAAGGCTTCGCTTTATCAGTGTCGCATGCTTTACTTTATCATACTTTATCATACTTTATCATACTTTAATTGAAATTTGCCACACCTACGTTCTTTAATTTATTACACCTACGTTCTTTAATTTATTACACCTACTTCCTTTAATTCAAACCTACTACAACCAACCAATTTAATTCGCAGATTCTATAAATAGTCTACTTACACCATGTTATTCACACCAAGAGACTTCAAGCTCGATCTTCATACCATTCAATATGTATCAACCAAATAACTCTAGTTCAAGTTTTGATGGAGAGCTGGATATACGGCAGGTGTTGCCTTTATTCTCACACGTCTTTAGGGGCCTATCACAAAGTTCTACTCTAACTCCGATAACTTCCTCAATTATTCATCAACCACGTAGGGTAAGAAGGCACATTGATCGAGGCCGTGAGGATGGCCACACTCGGATGGTGTTTGTCTACTTCGTCTAGAATCCAACACCTACACAGACAAGCAATTGTGATGTCACTTTTGAATGAGAAGACCGTTATTCTTACGGGTGGTGGTCGGCTTGAAAGTAGTCAATCCTTACTTCCAAAGTAGGGTGGATGTAGTGCGTCAAACTAGCATTTCCTTTTTTATTAAAGTGCACCTGCGTGCTTTGAGTAATGATATAGCGCACGACCAAGTAGCGCATGGGAAGCACGACGGGGCCAAAATGACCATTTTACATCGTGTTGAAATCCGTGCCAGTGTTTAACACGGGGTAAAATGATCATCGTGCGTTCGTGCATACGGATTGGTCATGCGCTATATCATTTCTCGCGTGCTTTGTATGTTGGCTAACGGTTGATGTGTAGACAACTTAAATGAATGCATTTCATTCGAGGTGTACGCATAGCATTTGGTGTTGAATATCTCCGCTCCCCATGACCTAAAGATTTGCAGCGCTTGAGCACCTAGGGAGGTGCATGGATTCCCAGGCATGTTCGGAAGTATAGACTATATGCACTAGCCATGGTGTAACTGCATGAATGCCTAGAGAGGTCAATATATGCTGGTGACCATGGTCACCACGATGATGCTTGAAGTCGGCACATCAATGGATACTTGGATATGGCATGCGTTCTTTGGTACTCCTGGGTCCAACAATGACCTGAACGTACTTGGCCGATCACTTGTAGTGAATGCCATATACAATGATCTTGTCCCTCGTATAAACTTTTCAGTTAATGACCATTCTTATAATATGGGGTACTAAAAAAAATAAAAAATAATAATAATATGGGGTACTACTTAGCCAATTGTATCTACCCGAAGTGGCCACTATTTGTGAAAAGTATTCCCGTATAGCACTTTTCACATGATCGTTTGTTCGTGGTTCGCCAAGAGGGTGATAGAAAAAATATAGAGCCCACATCAGTATCTTGCAATGTCAATTTCAAATTATCTCAATAGGTGCACAAGTCTGGGATACCGAGACGAACAAGGGCATAATGGTTGCATGCATCATCTTGCAAAACGTGATTGTGGAAGAATGCACAACTCGTATTTTCAGAGATTGTCACGTCTACTACCTTTCCATCAAATTTGTCCCGTGTGATAGCCACTACAGACAAGTTTAAGGCCAAACAATTGCAAGATGATCTTATTAAAATTATTTGGGACAATTTTAGCCATGTGTGGCGAGATCGTATATTATTAAATTTGTGTTTCACGAAGTTACCATTTCTTTCAAATGTGTTTTGTATTTTCAATGTTATTTCCATTGTGTTTCATGTATTTTAAATTTTGGTCTTTATTTCTAATTTATATTTCATGAACTTATAATTTTTACAATTTAATTGGATACACATTTAAATAAAGTATTAATTATTAAATGAATATATATTTTTATATTTATATAATCATGTAAAACAAATAATAAATTAAAAATGATGAAATAATAAAATAATTAGAGGAGAGGTGATGAAGTGTAATATGGTATAGGAGATGTCGGAGAGAAAATTGCAGAAATAATATAGCGCACAAATGAGAGACCGCACGAAAGCTCGTAAAATGACCAAAATACCCCTATGTTGGATTTTGCGCCAGTGTTTAACACAAGGGTATTTGGGTCATTTCACATGTTTCGTGTGTTTCGTGCGGTCTCTCCTTCATGCGCTGTTTCATTTCTGAATTTCAGAAATGATATAGCGCACGAATGAGAGACCGTACGAACGCACGAAAGCTCGTAAAATGATCAAAATACCCCTTTGTTGGATTTCGCGCCAGTGTTTAACACAAAGATATTTTGGTTATTTCGCACGTTTCGTGCAGTCTCTCATTCGTGCGCTGTATCATTTCTGAATTTCAGATATGATATAGCACACGAATGAGAGATCACACGAAAGTTTGTAAAATGACCAAAATATCCATGTTTTGAATTTTGCGTTAGTGTTTAACACAGGGGCATTCTGGTCATTTTGCACGTTTCGTGCGGTCTCTCATTCGTGCGCTGTATCATTTCTGCATTAGGTCTGTCCTATCCCATCACATCTTCATTACGTTTTTTTTTTTTTATCTATTCTTTAATTTGTTTACTCGCTAATATAATAAGCTTTATTGCAAAATAATATTTTTTTTAAAAAACAAACTATTTTTTCGAATGTTGCATGGCCGGGGGACCATGAGGGGTGGGGGTAATACTTAAGGATGATGTTAATTTTGCAGGTCGATCCGGCCCATGGCCCAACCTGCAATGCACCGCATTCCTTCCCAATTGAACCACATTCCACAATGCCTCGGAGGCAAAAGTTTTCGGTTGCGTCCTACCCCACCGCTGGGTGGGTGGGTCTTTTCTTTATTATTATTTTTTATTTTTCTATTTTCTATGCTTTTTATCTTAATTTGTTACTTATAATGCAATTTTAATGGCATGACACAAATGCAACGTGGGTCGGGTTAGGTTAGGCCAGTCAGGCCATTTCTGCCATCACTAGTAATGCTCGTCCAGCTCAAGCATGGATGAGGTAAACACCTGGCTCACAATGGGTTGGGCCACAGTGGGAAATAATTGACATCCCTAAACTAATGTTGTGGAAACAATCTTTGTTTACGTTTATGAAATTCTTATACATAGAATTAAATTAATAGGGGCAAACTAGTTATGAAAAAATTCAATCAAATTAGTATTTGATGCGGCGCATTGAGTCATGCTAATGGTCATATATATATATATATATATATATATATATGAGAACTATTTTTTTGGTATGCCAAATTCAATAATAAGTAATAATTAAATAATTGGGTACAATGTTTCCTTAGTGAAGGAAAACTATATAGAGACAACAATAAGAAGCTACAGAGCAACACAGATGTGAAAGAAAGAATATACAGGAGAAGAAGCATGACAACATCAAGTTTTGGCATCATATTTCCTCCATACTGTTTTTATGCAATGAATGAACCATTTCATGTGCCAATATAATATTCTCGAAGATGCTCTTACTGGTTAGGAATGCCCCTTGCTCCTCCACAATTGACTTTGGCATCCTGCTCAATCAGACATGATGCTGCAATAACCCCTTGACGCACCTGTAAATAGTTCATTAGTTTGTACTTCTTTACTTGGAGACTTCCGCATGTTAGGTTTTGCTTGTAAATCGTATGCCCTTCCCTTTTGTGCAAGTAGTTTAGGTGGGATTTTTACATTTTTAGTGGGGTTTGTCGAGCCATGCAAATCCAGCCAGCTGCTGTCTCCCAAAATCTGTCTGTTGTAGGTGCCTAGAGAATGGCCTCTTCAACCATTTTTTCCACTAATTAACTTCCTCCGTGACTTGAATCGAAAATTTTTGATCCTTGAGTTTGAGGTCGAACCAGGGGACCTCCTTGTGCAACTTCTTCTTTGGACTAGCAATAGGACGAAAGCGTGATCTTGTATCTCCTCATACTTAGCCCCTATTTTGCGCAACCTTCTTATGCTTATAATTGGCTTATAAGCACCTTTTTTCAAAAAATAACTCATCATTTTTTGAAAAAATATTCTTATAAGCCAATTATAAGCATAAGAAGGTTGCACAAAACACCCCATTAGTGTCCTCCACTTGCTACAAAAGTATCAATGGGCTCCATGAGCTTTGTAACCGCTTATTCCAGACGTTGGGCAAAAATCCCAGTCAGCCGCAACCAGCGGTCATTAGGATGTGGCCCTTCTTCCAAAGACCATCTCCACACATTTGTCAATCCAATCTCAAACCAGCAGTTCTCCCAAAGGAGGACTTCCATCTGACTCTCTAAAAAAGTCTGAATAAGAACCTGATTGCTCGTCAAGAGTAACATTTTGATTGATTCAAATCCCTCATGGCCTCTCATTTTGATTTATACACCTTGTAATGCAGCAAGTAGACACAATTCCAGCCATTTTTTTCTTCTACTGTTGGTTCAAAGGAGAATTGGATGATTTCGAACCTTTCTTCATCAGAGACACCTTTGCTAATGGCTTCTGTCCCGCTGCCTTCTAAGTATCCGGTAAAGTCAGCTTATGATATTTGACAATATTAGCTTGAAGGGACTTATCTCCTACCTGAATTGCATTCATCCCATTAACTGTTCGGCCAACGTTTTCCATTGTCCTAAAGCGAACGACTTCAAATTGATTCCCCGTTTGGTCAAGTTTTTTGTAACTAAGACAACAAAAATCGTTCCTAGCTTAGCGAAAGCGCTCTTCATTTCTTCCTCAATCCATTCTTCAGGGAAGTTCGTGAAGTAGAAAGAGATCCTGTGTCAGAATAGTCACATCTATCTAGCTTTTTTTGTTGATTCTGGAACTTCCAGCCAAGGGCAGCAAGGCCTTCTGAGTACTTGGTGCGCTATCGCCCCTGGGAGCTGCCAGTAGCTCCAATTGAGCTTGGCTCTGAGTGATTGTGCTGACCTGAGGGTGTATGGTGTCCGCCGTCGCCGTATAGGTGGTAGCAGCCGAGGAGACCACATGTGAAGGTGAAGCCATATCGGAAGAGGCGAGAGTAAGAAGAGTGAGAGGTGGGAGTCCTCCCCGTGCGCCTCGGGCGGCGCCGAGGGGCGTGGGTGGGAGACGGGAAAGAGGTGATTATGTGAGAGAGAAAGTATGGATGGGTGTTGGGTGCATTGAAGAAAAAAACATAGTTTATTCCATGTCTTGCACTTTCCTTTGTATTTGTAAATCTTTCCTTAATCTCAAAATTTAAAAAAATGAAAAAGGACTCATGTTGGTTGCTGAGCTAATGCATCAACTATGATTGCAATTGTACAAGTCATAACAAGTAATGAAGTGAATAATTCGAGTGTTGAACCACGAGAATTGTAGAAGATAAGCACCAACTTTAGTTAGTTTGCATGCAATTCTGACGAACAACAATTGGTTTAAATACTACACTAAAAATAGAGACTTTTTTTTTTGGAAAACCAAATTTTCATTTATGAAAGGTATTTACAATATTTAAAAGGAAAGGTAAAAAACAAACAGAAACTTGAATGCAATTTAAACTAGATAATTCTTTTTTGTATTTTTGGTTTAATGGATACAAATGAAAGGATAACTTCTCTTGGCTAGATATCGTTCGGAAATAGATTCTTAGTTCAGTTATTAGACTCAACACTTAGTTGCCCACCCGATTTCTTCATTTAAACATTAATCTCTCTAGAGAGTATCTCTTCTTATCCGATATGTAGGCATTCATCTCTCAAATCTCATGGCTAAACGTATTAATAATTGCTACCTTACAAAATACTCTCTTAATAGGGTTGCACTCATCTCTCGAATTTCGTGCGGCCTACCAAGAGGCTTTAGACTCATGAAAGGCGCACACGGTGGTACCTTTCTCATGAACACTCATCTCTCGAATCTCGTGTTCAAGGTACTTGAGGTTGGTTTTACCATTTTCTAGCTAAGTTCTCATCTCTCGAATCTCGAACAAAGGTTAAGTACTAACAAATGGTCGTCAATCAAACGTTAGTGTGTAATAAAGCGCAATACAACCAAGATACAGAAATATTTCATCTAACAATTAAACATTTAAAACCAATTCAACGCCAAATGCACATAGGGGCTACATCTTGCCCTAGAATATGGGTTTAGCTCATTGTCAAAGCACAAGCTTCCCGAAGGATAATAAAGATAGAGGCCATAATTTAGAAACTCCCTTGAACAAGATGTTGAGTTTGTAAGAGTCTGTTCTTCCTCTACGGTCTTCTCTCCCCTCGTTTCGCTCTAAGAGATCCAAAAATATGTGAATGGATGAATTCTTTCCTTTTTGTTTCCGCAAATAGTTAGCTTCCAAGAGAAGCTATCAACAGATATTTTCTCCCTAGTACGGGGCAAATTCGTCCATCCAATACTTCCTATGCACGTAGGGCTTTGTCCTTTTTCCCGTTCAAATGATTGGGTGGTGTTACAACTGGAGGTACGACCTGTATGAATGTAGGGTTGTAGCCTTGCGACAATGGTCATTTCTCTATTGTTTCCGCACTTGTGTGATATATTCATTAAATCCTTGCAAGAAACGAGAAATGAATATGTAAACACACTTTTATTGATCGAAGAGTGGCAAGATTCAAGCATAAAGGGCAACTATAAATTGGTATAAACCAGACTTATCAGGTCACATCTCATTGCTAATTTGCACATCCATCAAACATTTAATTTCTAATCTCCATGTAAAGCATCTGTTACTTATTCACGAGGACTAGCTTCCCCTCCTTTTCTATGGCCAATTTCATGATAATAGGATATTTTTAACCAGTAGCAATTAATCATTTTACCTTCCAATGCTGGTTAACCAACTTCCTTCTAGAGCAAAAGATACTTCATTTGCTTCATAGGTTGTATCTCTCAAAAACACTATAGCGAAGAAAGATGAAGAAATGGAGATGTTGGAGCTGCTAAAAGATCCCCAAAACGGGGCCGATGGCGGGAGACACAACACACCAATTCGTTGAGATTTTAAATTGATTTTTTGGGATGCAGCTTTAAACTTGCTCCTGCAATAATTCTATCATGTCTACTAATAGAAGTAATGTCATCGGACCTATACCAATTTGTTTATGGATATTTTCCAATTATAATAGTCCAACACTGAACATTTTTACAACAGAACAAGCTTGGAAAGACTCGTATGCTAAACATCATACAATATCTTTTCCAGGAAATGGTTCAGCAGAAACTAAATCAGCCAATGGACACTATAGGTGTTGATAGTATATCAATCTCATCATGACTCCACAGGACAACAGCCTATCAACTATTGAATTGTTGACTAAAATAGATCATGCACATGCTTGACAAATGCACATGCTAGGCCCTTCATTTACTCGCACATGCTAGGCCCTTCATTTACTCACTACTTGTCTATAAATCATTGATACTCGATACATTGTATGTCTGTCAAGAAAAACAGATTGAATTCAAAAGAAACTTCCTTCATCTTTCTCTTCAGTATTAAAATAAGTTTCAATCTTCAGTATTCAAATTAGTTTCATGTCATGGAATCAGAGCTTTACCTCATGGTTTTACAACCTTTGATCCTCCTTTGTTCCGTTTCCACCTTCTCTTCTTGGTAGATATCTCTGCTTCTGAACATTCTCTGTTATAATTGCTCTATTCTACTTTCTTCAACTAATACAGCTATTTTCATGACAACATCATCTTCCAATTCCACACTTTCACTCGGACCCCTTGTCCATCTTCTCACAATCAAACTTTCAGAAACAAATTTTCTTATTTGGAGAAATCAGTTGTTGCCGCTTCTTCGCAGCAACAAACTGCTTGGATATATTGATGGCTCAGTGCCACAGCCCTCTGAATTTCTTCCGGATTCCATTACTTTGAATCCTAAATATGTTGAATGGCGTGACTGTGATGAGCAAATTGTCTCCTTGATTCTTTCTTCTCTTACTGAAACTGCTCATCATCATATTGTTGGACAAAAGTCTTCTCGAGATGTCTGGAATGCTCTTCATGGTGCATACGCTCAGGCTTCCAAAGCCCGTGAACTCAGACTTCGCACCGAGTTGCAACAATTACAGCGTGGTTCTCTTCCTGTTAGTGAATTCATAGCTGTTTTTAAGGACATATGCGATCAGCTCGCCTCAATAGGCCGGCCTATTGATTCCGTTGATCAAATTACTTGGTTTCTCCAAGCTCGTGGTCCGGATTTTCATTCGTTCTCCACAACAAAACTTGCACGCAGTCAGGCCCTGTCTTTTTCGAAACTTGCTGAAGCTGCTGACAATCATGCTTTACTCTTCCTCCGGTTGCCGTCATCACCACCATCTGTTGCATTACAGGCCGCTATGCCCTCTGCTTCGGCGCTTCCTGCTCAGCCCTCTCCTGGGTCCGTGTTTCCAGATTCACCATATCTTCAAGAAGCAGTGTCGTCAGCTCCTCAGCCTACACAACACTACCTTCAGGATCCTCCACAACACTATCTTCTGGCGCCTCGCGACACTCCTAACAAATATTGTGGTAGAGGAGGACACGGGCGTAACAATTGGCGCATTTATTGTCAAATCTGTGAGAAACCCGGTCACTCTACTGTTAATTGCTACAGTCGTTACACCAATTCACCATCGCCGCACACGGCCGTCCAAGCACATCTCGCCTCTCTCACCGTTGGTGGCAATTCTGGTAACATGTCTCGCGGATGTTCTAGTTTTCTGGGTCACACTTCATCCATCTTCCTGGGTATACTCCTATTGGGCCAAGTTCATTGAGTTGTGGGCCGTCACCTTTATTGGGCCATGTTGGATATTCTGGGCAGCAACCTTCTTATTCAGCAGTCCAGCAGCTTCATTATCCAGCTGCTTCTGCTATTAGGCCTCCGTCCAACCCATCTGCACAGTCAACTGTTGGGCCACAGCTTCATTATCCACCAGTCCATCAGATTAATTATCCAGCTAATTTTTCTGCAGTTGGACCCAGGCCACAAATTGGGTTTTCAGGCTCTTCTCTTGGATCGATGAGTTTCTCAGCCCAACCTGTACCCAATTTATTAGGGGTCCACCCCAAAATTATCCCACTTCTCCTAGTGGCTCTACTGGCAGCTCTCTCTCTGATTGGTATTTGGACACTGGAGCTTCGGCTCACATGACTCCTTCCTCATCTAATTTAGATAATACCTCTCCCTATTACGGTAAGAACAGTGTTATTGTTGGAAATGGTGCCTCTCTACCCATCACTCATATCGGTATATCCTCTCCTCATTCCAATATTCATTTGCAAGATGTTCTTGTTGTTCCCTTACTAACCAAAAATTTACTCTCCATTAGCAAACTTACTCGTGATTCTTTGGTTGTTGTTACCTTTTTTGATACTCACTTTGTCATACAGGATCGTCGCACGTGGCAGGTTCTGGCAATCGGTCGGCATGATGATGGTCTGTATGTGCTGGATCGTGGTATTCCTGCCTTTGTTGCTGCTCTTCGCACCGTCTCCTCCTCCGGATCTTATGAACTTTGGCACTCTCGTCTTGGTCATGTTTCTCCCTCAGTTCTTACTTTATTACGTAAAAAGGGACAAATAGCTATTAGCTCTATTTTGTCTACCCCTCATTTATGTTCCTCATGTCAAATGGCCAAAAGTCATCGCTTACCTTTTGAAACTAGTACTGAACGTGCTACTAAACCTTTGGCCCTTATACATTGTGATTTGTGGGGTCCATCCCCTGTTCTGTCTAATGATGGTTATGTGTATTATGTAATTTTTGTGGATGATTTCTCTCGTTTCACATGGTTTTATCCACTTCGACGAAAATTTGAATTCTTTGATGTATTTCGTCATTTTCATACCTTTGTTGAAACTCAATTTTCCACAAAAATACAAAAATTTCAAAGTGATGGTGGTACTGAATTTACTT
>JAOWBN010003360.1:0-11288 GCA_028565015.1 Pinguicula moranensis | reverse complement strand
TTTACAAAATTGCCATTAAAAGTAGAAGTAGAAAAAAAAGTAACATCCTACCTACTTCTGAAAAAAGGAGAATCTGACTGAAAAAAATGAGAAGGAGAAGGAGAAGTGAAGTTTTAAAACACTGATTTTGAAATAATCTCAAAAAAAAGGAGAATGAAAAAATTAATCTAAAAAATAAGTGGTACAAAACAGGCCCTAAGTAAAAATATTTCCTCTTCTTATCTCTAATTCTAACACTCCTCATCAAATTTATATTATGAATTTCAATAATCTCAATTTGCCAAATGAGTAGGAATGACCTTTTTTCCCATGCTCCTTTCTGGAAAGGCTTTAAGCTTATGTGTCGATCTCCTTTCAAGGAGCAGTTGCTTTGAGCAGGTCTTTCTGCCAAGCTCTTATGATGACATCCTCCTAGGGGTGGAAGATGGTGGTCGGGATGTCGGTTTGTCCGACTCCAACACTGCCTCCGGCAACCGACATCCGTTGGATGTCGGATGTTGGAGACGAGGTCGGATTGGGTAACCGGATCCGATAAAATGTCGGTATCGGTGTCGGTAGTCGGATCCGACCCCGTCTCCGTTAACACTTCTACCACAACCCAACAAGATTGATTAAAAACCACATTCCAACAAAATTGATTAAAAACCACTGCCCAACAAGATTGATTAAAATTTTACAAATATTTTCTCCAAAATAATTCTAACGTTTTCTGGTTTTCTCCAAAACATGGAAACCACACTCCTTAACACTTTTACCTTGATTTTTCTTCAATCTTTCAGATTCAACCTTCACTTTAGGAGCTCTCCGCTCCGACTCTCGTGACGCGATGATGGACAATTGACGCTCGTGACACACAGCCACTTCCGGCTTATCTTCCCCCGCTAGACACCGAAGATTGAAGATGTTTTTTAGTTCTCTTGCTTGTTGATAATTCATAATCCTCATTCGTTCAAGTTAGTTGGCAAACCCTAGTTTTCACTTTTCGCTATTCTGAAACATGGACTTGGATACATTATACATATATGTTAGAATACTTGGTTACCCTGTAGGCAATATCCACCTCTAGATTCATTTGCAAAATTTGTATACTAGTTCATCTCCCTGAACTAGTTGACTGAGGTTTCCCAAATTCTATGTTTTTTTTAATTATTTATATTAGTTGTCGGTAGCGGTGGCGGAGGGAAAAGCCACACCGCCATTTTGTCGGTGGCGGTGGCGGAACGGCTCGTTCCGCCATCGCTATCGTTGACTCCCACCACTACTCCTAGTGAACAACTTGTATACTCCTGTGGTGACCTTTTCCTCCGGAATGACATTTTCCTCAATAACAATTTCAAGTCGGGCATACCAAAAAATTCTTTTGATATAACCCAATTCATCTTTTTGATCAGTTTCACAACTTTGACATTTTTCCATAGTTAGTGCGATCAAGTTTAACAACATACCATTGAAAATTAATATATCCACAGGTTTGATGCTTCTTCAATACTTGCAGTAATAAGAGATACATCCTCTTTTGCAAGCATATTTTTTCTCAAAAAATGCACAACGAAAAATTCATCAATTGCACATAATGATCTTCAATTCGAAGAACTAATTCTCAAATAAAGAGGATTGAGTCAACTCAAGACAACCGGAACCATCAAGCACCATTGTTGCCTTATTTTCCTTTTTCTCCGTTGTTGAAATAGAAAAACATTTTGCATTGCTGCATCTTTCTTCCGAGGAGATTGAAGTGCATCCACGTTATCTTCCTAGCTTTGTCTTTGAGCATGGAGAACATTCACACCCTTTGAATCCAATTTACAGATGCGCAGTCCTATCAAACGTGATTCTGTACCTCAACAAAAGTCCCACAACAGAAAAGAGCCCCCCTTTCAGCTTCAAAGTCAAAACTCCACCGTCCTAAGAGTTTATCTCTTATCATAAGATTTCCACTGTACTTCAACTCAACAGATCCCTTTGAGAGATCTATATTGATCCGACACTCCGGCTTTGACCTAGTCTACAATGCCACATCTGCTTACTAGAAACCAAATATCAACTACCTTGGAAATATCTCTTAAGCGGCCTAGAGAACTCCCTCGTACTCCTCGGCTTCTGCCAAGGCACATGGCTCAGTGCCTGCGGTCTCATAGATTGCCTTCTTCGGATTTTCCATTGCGCTGCCGCTATTCGCATTTCTTTTCCCTTGGTGTTTTTGAGCTCAAGACACTCATGTCGAGAGCCATCGTCGCAACCGTGTCTCTACTATGCGTGTGTTGAAATCTGAACAATTATGAAATCCGGAAGGTGCTCTCCATGAATCACTGTCACGATCACTTGGCACAGTTCCGAAAATAGTATATTGAGAAGATTCGGGTCTTTTACCATCTGCTGGCTACGTGGTTTGGAATTTTAGCACCTTGTGTCCCAGCGGCATCGACTCCAGACACACGGGGCTTGTCTAGTGAGATCTGGGGTTCGAATCTGGCTGGGTGGGTCCCTCTACGGGGCCTAGCTGGGATACTGAAGTGGGTACTGGTCAAAGGCTAGTATGTGGATTTGAACGAGCTTCGGCTTGGTAGCCTGGTCGGCTGGTTCTGGTAGATCCGTGGATTTGAAAGAAGCGGCTGTTGTGGACCCCATTACTTACCAAAAAAAACGTGGTTCGGAATTTACTTTCTTTTGAAAACAGATTCTGGATAGCAAGAACCCCAACAAAACAGAATCACTGAGCTAAAAAATTGAATTTTCCTTGAAATCTCTCGAGCCTTATTGCTCAAATCCAATGGCCCTAAATCGCATTGGCCTGATGTTGTTGCCACTGCTACATGTCTCTTAAATCGTCTACCAACAAAAATCCTCGACCACAAAACTCCCTTGCAAACCATGACGTCTATCCTCAACATACCTGAGATCCTTACTCTGCAACCCCGTGTCTTTGGTTGTTCAGCCTTTGTGCATGTTCTCAAAACTGATCGCAACAAGTTTGAACCGTGTGTGATCAAGTGTATTTTTCTCAGGTACGGAAATCAGAAAAAGGATACTCGTGCTTTGATCCAAAAAACTTGTTGTTTTTACGTCACTATGGACTGTGACTTTCTCGAAACTGAGTACTACTACACCCTAGACACTGGTTCCGAGGGGGGATCTCATACCATTGACCCACTGTCTTGGTTAGTCAATCTACCTACCATTGATCCACGTCCAAGTCCTATCCTACCTGTTGATCCTTCTCACACTGTGTCTATTGATCACTCGAAAGAACTAGATGAAGGAATCACCGGGTTGACCTTGTTGACATAGAACCGGGCACTGGTGATTCTGATCACACGGCCGATTCATCGTTCTTCCAGACTGATATCCATGACATTAGTACATCTGACTCTGTATCACTACTTCTTGACAATCTCGATATAGCTTCCGCTGACAGGATAGAAGTAACCATGAATACAGTTCCCAAACGATGAGAATTGCCGCCGAGGAGTAACATGGGTATTCCCCCTAAATAGTATGAACTAGAGCATATATTGCGGTCTTCGAGATACCCTATGACTAATATGGTTCAAGGGAGGACGGGAAAAACTTTCACTATGGCTCTACATTCGAAAAAATTACCCAAAATAGCTTGTGATATCTCCTGTTTGATGTATCAACATCAGTGTCCTCCTGGAGCATCGAATCTGCCTATCATCATTGTCCCCATTTCAATCAAGTTCCTGATATCCATAATCATCAAATGTCTCCCCCCTGAGATGGAGAGCACGTAAACCCAAAGTTGCCATCACCATCGTCGTCGGCAGATTCCTCCTCCGAGCGCCTCCCTTTTTTCTTCAACCGCGCCATTCTGAGAATTCCGGACAAGAAATTACCATCAATTTCAAGCTGATTTCATCGAGAAGACCCTCGCATCTGGAACTTCGATTGAGGAAATAATGAAACATATCCTCGTCAAGCCAATCCAGTACGGCGTACGCCAACGAGAATTTCCTCGTCGAACAAAACCTGACATCGTGAATTTTTTTGTGGGCTGATTTAAGAACTGATTGCTCGGATTATTTTTTTTTGAAATCTTTTAGATTATTTTTTTGAGGGTAGTGAGGATTTATAATAGAAAGTTGAAGGAAATATAATTTGAAGAGTTGTCGGCCGGCAACAACGGAAGCTTTTTCCCAGGTATTCAAACCTGCTTTGATACCATGTTGAACGACAAAAAGAGTTTTTGACAATTCAAGAATTCTCCATTGATTTTCTTTCTACACGTACTGCTATACATTTCTACATGTACCATGATAGGAGATCATGAGGATCATGGGGTAGTTTCCTTAAGATGAGGAAGAATCAATTATTTTTTATTCCTCCTTTTACACGGTTAAGGAAAAACTTCCTCTTTTTTATCTCTAATTCTAACAATATGAAGAGGCAGAGCTATGGGAAACACCCCACACCCTACACGAACAATTATTTTAATAATATATGCAATTTTTTAACTTGATTTTAGGTTTGTTAAATATGTATTGGATTTGTCAAAGTTTAATGGAAGGAACAAGGAACGATTGGTCACTGCACTAGTATCGATTTGCCGAAAGAAAAAGGGTTGGGAAGATAGAGATTTTCAATGCTTTGACGCTATTGAAGAATCAAGAATGAAGACAGCCCAAGGCAAAAATTGGTCATATTTTTTTGTTGACCAAGGACCAAGGCAAAACTAAAAATCGGCCCAAGGCAAAAAATAAATGCCCGAGGACCAGGGTCCCCCTGCCCGCGTGTTCGCACTTGGACTCATCTATATGATGAAGCAAAAGCAAGTGCATTTAGTATCCAATGTACTAAGAAAAATGTTGGACGATATTTTTTTCTTGCATTTCTAGTAAATTATTGACTAATTATGCACTGTACAATCACAGTATCAGCCCCTTAATTGAAATTTCTGGATTCTTTCCTTCTTGTATTTTGGCCAAACACAAGAATGAATTGGGAGAGTTATAATTGACAATTGAAACTTGTTAACTTGTGTTGTGTTTAACATTAGAAACTTCACACCTATTTATAGGCATACATCCAGTGTGAACGCGAATGTATGAACAGAATAATCTGAGTGTGAACATGCACACATTTGTCAACACTCTCCCTCAATATGGGTAAAATATATCGATTAAACCCAACTTGTTACAATGCCTATCCAAATCTAGCGCACTAAGACTCTTGGTGAGACAGTCAGCAGTCTAGTCCTTAGTAGCCACATGTCCTAGATCCAGAAGCCCACTGGTCAGCTTCTCTTTGATGAAGAACCTGTCAATCTCCACGTGCTTGGTTCTATCATGTTGGATCACGTTATTGACAATACTTATAGCTGACTTGTTGTCGCACCACAACTGCATCTTCAACTCTTTTAGCAAGGACCTCAACCACATCATCTCAGCAACACTGAGGGTCATGGCTCTGTACTCTTCTTCAGTAGTAGAACGGGCAACGACTTATTAGTTTTTTACTCATCGAGGAGACTAAATTGCCTCCTACAAACATGCAATATTCAGATGTGGACTTCCTGTCATCAACACAATTAGCCCAATCTGAATCATAATATTCCTCAATGCTTATATGTCCGTTCTTCCTACATATCAATCTCTTTCCCGATGCGCTCTTCAAGTATCTCAAGATCAGGTACACCGCATCCATATGACCCTTTCTCGGGTCATGCATATATTTGCTCACCACACTCACATCAAATGAAATATCAAGTTAGGTATGGCTCATGTATATCACCCGTCAACCAATCTTTGATACCTCTCTCTATCCACAGACTCACCAGTATCAGCACTCATATTTACTTTCTGCTCGATAAGTACCCTAGCAGGCTTGCAACCAAGCATTATTGTCTACATGAGTAAATCCAAGACATACTTTCTTTGGGATAACACTATCCCCATTGGTCCTCGAGTTACTTCGATCCCAATGAGGTATTTCATCTCTCCCAAATCCTTTATCTCAAATTATTTACCCAGTCTAGCCTTCAACTCTGCTATCTCCCTCTCATCATCTGCTTTAATGATCATATCATCTACATAAACAACCAAAATTGTGATATGGTTTCCTGTATGTCTCAAAAAGACAGTATGATTAGCATTTGTCTGGTGATAACCCATGCCCACCATAGCCTTCCTGAATCTACCGAACTCTAGTGGATTGTTTCAGGCCATATAAGGATTTTTTAAGCATGCAAACTTTCCTCTCTGTATGTTCCGTGCCAAATCCCAGAGGGATATCCACGTACACCTCCTCAAGTAAGTCACTATGAAGAAATGCATTCTTCACATCGAGCTAATGTAGGTTTCACCCTTTGTTTGCTGCTATGGAGACTAAGGTCCTGACTGTACTCATTTCAACGACTGGTGAAAAGGTCTCAATCAATGCCATATGTCTGAGTGTACCCCTTGGACACTAGTCGTGCCTTGTTCCTCTCCACCTTTCCTTCAGGATGCTTCACAGTGAACACCTATTTGCATCCTATAAATTTCTTCTCGGGTGGCAGTGGTACAAGCACCAAGGTTCCATTCTTTGTCAAAGCCTCTAACTCTTCTATCATGGCAGGATCCCACCTTTGGTCCTCCATTGCAGCCTGCCAACACTTAGGCACAAAAATATTGTCCAAAGATGCAATAAATGCCCCATGGCTAGGTTATATATGAGAGTAAGAAATATGTTCGGCAATATCATGAGGGAAACCATACCGATATGGTGGAACCCCTGCATTGATACGGGCAGTCCGCCTTAGTGGGTGGGGTGAGGGTGAGGGAGATGCAAGAAAAAATGTCACATGGGGTAGCTGGATGATTTGTGATGGGAAGTGGCACATGTGTCTCCGAAGTCGAGGTCGGCAAGGTACTAGAAGATGGTACAAGGGAACGTCTTCTCATGTACCTGTGACGTAACTATGGAGTCTCTCT
The DNA here is from genome assembly GCA_028565015.1 of Pinguicula moranensis. Taxonomy (NCBI): domain Eukaryota; kingdom Viridiplantae; phylum Streptophyta; class Magnoliopsida; order Lamiales; family Lentibulariaceae; genus Pinguicula; species Pinguicula moranensis. Next base: position 4,359 of record JAOWBN010003360.1, on the reverse strand, counting down.
ATTACTCATTTCTCCATCACTCCCCGACTCTGTGTTCCGTTGGGGAGAGGACACACAATCTCCCCCATAGTAACTGTCTCTCCCTCTCGTCCTATACCTCCAATGGTCATGATATTCTCCCCCTCTCATCATACACCAGTCGACGAGTCCTCAAAAGGAGAAGATGTCTCTAGTAGAAAGTATGGCATCCGCTCACGAAATGTAACATCTGTACTTACAAATGATCATCTCTCAGCTGGGCTCTAACAGACATAACCTTTTTGGGTAACCGAGTAGCCTATAAATACACACTTGATGGCTCTTAGATCTAACTTTCCAACACTAGGCCGGTTATCCTGCACAAAACACACACAACCAAACGGCCTTAGCTCGATAAAATCTGCTCGGATGCCCGTTAATACCTCATGTGGTGAATACCAATTCAAAATCTATGATAGTAGTCGATTTATTAGAAAACTAGCAGTCATAACTGCTTGACCCCACAAGGATTTCATCTCAAACATCAGACTTCTCGCAATCTCTAGGAGATGACGATTCTTTCTCTCTACAACTCCGTTCTGCTCTGCTGTATAGGGACAAGTGGTTTGGTATAGAATTCTCTATGTTGACAAGTATTCTGCAAATAGCTTGTTTGTGTACTCAGTACTGTTATCGGATCTCAGAACCTTCACTATTGGTCCAAATTGTGTTTGAACTTTCCTATGAAAATCCTTAAAGTAAGCTAAGACTTCATTCTTAATTTTCATCAAATATAACCATGTCACACGAGAATGACAATCAATAAATGTCACAAAATAGCAAAATCCATTAAAAGTCGAAGTCAGGCCCCCAAACATCAGAATGTACCATATCAACAACGTGAGAACTCCTACGACCAGAGCTAACATATGAGCTTCTGGTATTCTTGCCCAACTCGCAAGCATCTCAAACTAGTGTGTACTTCTTAATCTGCACAAATAAACCGAGATACAATCGACTCATAAGGGAAAAAGAAGGATAACTTGATCGCCTATGAAACAACATTAGTTGGGCCGCCACCCTCTTTTCCTGCTTAGACTGCTCTGCTACCAGTGAAAGAGCTCGTTCATGGCCCTTCTGATCCATGTAACACAATCCATCCTGCAATGTTTCAATCCCAAGTACTTTCCCTCACCCCTTCTCCTGAAAGATCACCTGTGGGATATCAAAAATAGCTTTACAGTTTAATTCAAGAATAGATGAACTAATAGAAAGAATGATTACAGGAAATGAAGGGACATGCAAAACCTTGGACAATGTTAGTGTGTTTGTGCATTGTACTATACCCTTACCAACCACTGGTCGAGTGGTTCCATCTGCGGTCTTTACACTGGAAGGCAATTCCATGGTAGTATAAGAATTAAGCTCCCTAGTAGTATTTACCACGTGTATGTTTGCCACAAAGTTGAAAATCCAACCTGGGTGGCCAGTGGTTGGTCCCGATGCGAGTGCAATAGCGTCATACATACCTCTCGTGTGAAGAGCCACATTACCATACGCATCTGGTGCAGTGGGTGGACCATCTCCTACTCCTCCAAACTCATCCTTCTTAGCATCCACAGTCATGTGTGTACGGTAACCTCCCCGTCCACCACCTCGAGCTCCACCTCTCCTGCCACCCCAACCACAACTGCCTCCTCGTCCATGACCGTCTCTCCATCCAGGATCCCTATCTCTCTTCAGACATGGGCACAAATCCATCAGATGTCCTATCTCGCTGCAGTTGTAGCAACTACGACTCTCCCCCTTTGAATCAGGTGTGCATGTAGTTAACGTCAAAGTAATCAAAGCTTTGGCACCTGAAACAACACTGGACTCTGAATGTAACTCCATCTCACTCTTCTCCTGTATCATCGCAGCAATAGCATAATCAAGGGGTGGTATGGTAGAGAGCGAAGGAGGGACCTTCTCTGGCCAAACATTAGATTCAAGCCCATCAAGAACTTCATAGTTCGCTTTGTTTCATCGTTCTTTGCCCTCATGCAGGTTGGATCACTACAACACGAAGAAGGTGGGAAGTAATCTACTTTCTCTCGCAGCTTGATGAGACTAGTAGCATAATCTTCAACTTTTTTATCTTCCTGAACCAGATCATGAATCTCCATTTTAATTTGAAATACACGCATCTGATTCTCTTTTTTGGAGTAATTCTTTTCCAGTCGAGCCCACATATCACTAATAAGTTCCAAACAATCAACCGATGAGGCAATGGTAGGAGTCAATGAGTTCAATAACCATATTTTCAGCTGAGAATTAACAGCTTTCCAGTCATCAATCTGAGCAGTCGCCTTACCTTTCTCATCCCCTGCCAGATAGCTTCCTAGTTTTCTACCCACCAAGGTAGTCTCAATCCGCCGGGACCAACTAACATAGCAAGCCCACCCATCCAGTTTTAAGTCAACATTCGATAGGTCAAGCTTGACTTGAGTGGTAGATGGAACAATCGGCATTGGTGAAATACTCATTCTCTGTATTATCCCTTGGATAAGTTGCAGTGTAGCAGGATCGAGTTTCGCCAATGCTTCCAACCGTTTTCTCATCACGTCATCATCCTTTCATGTCATCACATAACAAGCACTCCACAACAGTTAACACAATCCCTATAACTTTTCAACAACAACCATTCAATTAACACCTCCATGACATGCCTAATTGGGACACCCCAAGTTTAGGCATTTCACCTCAATCCAAACACCAAAAATTGAATTTATCCACTGAAACACAAATATGGATCAAACAGAATAATATTTATGAAAACTGATTTGACAGGTGCGACGAGCTCACAGAATCGAAGATTCTGATTTTTTTTACCTCCGACGTCTTTGACAGCGGCACGTGTGGCAGCTCGGGTGTGCGATATGGCCATGGAAAGCTCTCGACGGAGCAATTCCGGTGGTCATGGTCTCCGGTGCAGGCGGTGCACCGTAGACCTGACTAAAATATCGGCCAAAACCCTAGTCGTCCGTGGCAATTTTCGCTGCAAAATTGGCCGACGGTGGCTATTTCCAGCCTGGGTCAGCGTTGTTTCAGGACAGGCGTGCTCCAGCGGCTCTTCTCCAGTGGTGGACGCACGACGGCGGTGGTTTTTGACTTTGGGTTTGGGATTTTGTGTTCCCGTGTATTTTTACTCTGATACCAAGTTGAAACTTGTTAACTTGTGTTGTGTTTAACTACAGAAACTTCATGCCTATTTATAGACATACATTCAGTGTAAACGTGCATGTGTGAGCAAAATAATCGAGTGTGAACGTGCACACATTTGTGAATATTTGTTAACAACAATTCTTTTAGTTTTGTGCTAATAATGAATTAGATCAAAATGACTTTATTATATTACAATGCTTTTATTATTGAAGTTGCTGGAACTCAATACATCAAATGACGCAATACAAATTGGATCGCAACAGAAAATAGTCTTTTATACAATTATAAGGTAAGACTGCATGTATCTGACCCCCAAATTCCAACTTAATTATAAATATACTATGTACATTGTGTTGTACAAAGAGGACGTCAGCTCATGTGTGTTACATGGTTTAACGTAAAGATACTTTTACTGGCGGGATTTGGCATGAATGGAGCTTAACTGGGATAGTTACACGCGATGAAGTTGTACATCAAAATGGACTTGAACATATATTACATGTCTATATAATTATTTTTTCAGGACTCAGGTAACTGTGTCTGTATAATTATATTAGAAAAGGAGAGTCAGTGGACGCAATGGGGTAGGAATCATGGTGTCTGAGAGATTCAAGGGATGTGTTGTAGAGGTGACGCGGTGCAATGATAGGATTATGACACTAAAGATAGTGGTGGGACCAGAGGTGGTGAATGTTGTATACGGGTACGCACCGCAGAGAGGCCTAAGCGAGGAGGAGAAGCGCAGTTTCTGGGAAAAGTTGGATAGTATCGTATGTGTCATCCTAAGAGAGCAAAAAATTGTCATAGGGGGTGATTTTAATGGCTATGTCGTGGCCGGGATGGATGGGTATAAAGGTGTCCATGGGGTTTTTGGGTTCGGTGTGAGAAATGCCACTGGTACGGAGATCCTGGAATTCACAGTGGGACATGATTTGATGGTGGCGAATATATTTTTCAAGAAAAATGATGAACATTTAATCACCTTTTAGAGCGGAAGGCATCGTACACAAATAGGCTTCTTCCATTTGCGTCAAGAGGATAAGAGTCATTGTACAAACTGCAAGGTGTTATCAGGAGAGGCATTAACGTCACAACATCACTTTCTAGTAATGGACGTTATTCTGAGAGGAAGAGTGGGAGAGAAAAGACGAGGAGATCAAGAGAGGATACTTTGGAAGAAACTTAACGGAGAAGCAG
>JAOWBN010003349.1:0-11288 GCA_028565015.1 Pinguicula moranensis | reverse complement strand
AACCGCTTTAGCACTTTGTCTATGTACGTTACTTGAGATAGACCAAGCAGCCTTCTGGATCTATCTCTATAGATCCTTATAGCAGTATATAGTCTGCTTCTCCTAAGTCTTGAATGAAAAATTTCTTGGATAGCCAAAGCTTCACTGATTGAAGCATTGGAATGTCATGTCCTATGAGCGATATGTCATCTACATATAGCACTAGGAAAATTATTACATCTTTGTCAACCTTTTTGTACAAAAAAGGTTCATCAGGATTTCTGATGAAATCAAACTATTTAATTGCATCATCAAATCTGATGTTCCAACTCCGAGATGCTTGCTTTGCCCACTTTATTGGCATCATCAGATTCAAAACCTCGAGGTTGCATCATAGACCTCTCATTAAGGAATGTTGTTTTGACATCCATTTGTCAAATTTGATAATTATGATGTGCTGCAATAGCAAGTAATAATATAATGTTTTTAAGCATAACAACTAGAGAGAAAGTTTTGTCATAGTCAATTCCTTGGTTTTGATGATATCCTTTTATTACTAGTCCAGCTTTATAAGTAATCACATTTCCATCTATGTCGGTTTTCTTTTTAATAATCCATTTACACCCCATAGCAGCAATTCCTTTTGGTGGGTCAACCAAGGTCCATACCTTGTTTTGATACATGAATCCATTTTGGAGTTCATGGCTTCTAGACATTTGTTTTTGTCTATACTAGACAAGACTTCTCCGTAGTTAGTAGGTTCATCATCATCTTTGATGAATACATTGTTTTGTTCATTTAGCTTAAACCCAAAACGAACAGGGCCTCGATGTTCTCTACCGAACCTACATAGTCCTTGTGTTGTGGATCTTGAATTTCTTCAAGTTCCACTTTGCTCCCATTTGTCTTTTCTAGAATAAACTCTTTTTCTACAAATGTGCCATGTCTTGAATCCTACAAACAGACAATTATCGGATTTAATATCAAGTTTGTCTGGTTCTGTCCGCTTCACATAAGCACGACATCACCAAACTCTCAAGTAATTGAGATTTGGATTCTTACCCATCCATATCTCATGTGGAGTGCTATCAACCGATTTTGATATAGGACGGTTGAGTCCTAGCGATGCAATATCTAAGGGAAAATCTTAAAACAAATTTGGGAGACTTTCACGACTTATCATCGATTGTACCATATTCAATAGGGTACGATTTTTCTTCTATGATACACCATTTAATTGTGGAGTGCATGGAGGAGTCTTATGTGTGATGATTATGTAATCTTTAAGAAAATCTTGAAATTGTGGTAAAAAAGTGTTCACCACCTCAATCAGATCGTAGTATTTTAATATTTTTTCCTAGTTATTTCTCAACATTATTCTTATATTCCTTGAATTTTTCGAAGGCTTCGGATTTGTACTTGATTAAGTACACAAAAACATATCTAGAATGGTCATTTTTGAATGTTGTAAAATACGAGAAACCACCTCTAGCACTAGTCGACATTGGACCACATACATCGGTATGTACTAGTCCAAGCAACTCCATAGACATTTCTCCTTTTTCCTTAAAATGAGCCTTAGTCATTTTACCTTGTAGGAAAGATTCACAATTGTCAAATGATTCATAATCAAATGAACCCAATAGAAAATTCTGGAACATCTTGAAAAAGCGGTCTTGCCCTACATGACTAAGTCATGATGTAAAATTTGTGCGGAAGCGTAAACATAAGTATGTGTTAAGCATACATAAAAAAAATTCAGAGATCTTTTGACCAAGGAACTTTGCTAATTTACATAACTTGTGGTACAAGGGAGAAGAAATTTGTTTACCGATTGTAGAATCACTAATTTATGCAAGAAAGCTCCTTTCGTTGAGGTGTTCAATTGTCCACCCTCTCGAGTAGTCCACACCACCACTTCCCTTGAGGTTTATAAACCCAAAGTGTATAAATTATATGTGTATAAAGGAGTGCTAGATCCAACCATTAAGCCTTACAAAAGAGAAGAAAACTTCTTTAAGTTTTCGACTAAAAATTCCAAGTCTTTCTCATGTAGAGAATGCAAAAAGGATATGGAACTTCTAAACAATTTTTCAAAGGACTTAAAGCTCGACCAACTCCACATATTTGTGATAGTATTAATGTATTTATATCATTTTTTCATAAGTCTAAAATGTCAACACGTGTTGTAGCTAAAGGCTAACATTTAACCATACTTTTACATGCGTTACAACAATTGACACTTCATGCTTAAGTGTAATGTTTTTGTAAAATCTTTTGCTATGAGGTTTCTATATACCTATACACATGTCAGGCCGTGCATAGCAAGTATCTATAACCCCATAATGTCATACAAGTCCTTGAAGTTTAAAAAAACTTCAATTTGGCCCCAATACTTTACCTTAATCACACTTTGACCCCTCAAGAAAATAATGTTAATGTGTGTGACCTTATAGGTTCTCAATAACTTTGCAATGGATCTATAATTAACATAATCAAATTATTATTAATGAACTAAACACTTTTAATTCATAATTCTTTAATTATGATCCATAGACAATAAGTGACCTCTAGCAAAATATCATGACCCCCAAGTATTGAGAATAGTCATAGAAGATGACTATGCTTTCAAGAATTAGTTACTGTGTAATTGATATCCTTTCACCAATAACATATTCCTAATCTCATATATTGAGGACCCTCATTTATATACGTAAGATTTATTGTACTGAAAGTCATGTTCATTAAGTTCTAATTAGAAATTCTTTCTAATTAAACTTCTGTTTTGCAAAGGCTAATATGACTTCTTACAAGTGGTCATAGGAATATCTTCTCCTAAAATTTTCGGAGCGGTGAATCCTTTATCATAATCTTTCCGTACTACAAACCATTCCCAATACTACCCATTGTTACCCATTTAAAGCGTAACTCTAAATATAATCAAAGAATGACATCCATACTCAAGATCTCTATATCGTGATCTCAAGACTAAGGATCACCTACACCCACTATTCTTTAGAGTATCATCCCTTGATAATATGGGGATCTCTATGCGGGTCAATCCGATATATTTGTCAACTACAAACATCCATGTTTCTAGCTTAAGTGTCATTACACTATAGTTGATGAGATCAACTATTTCCTTCAAAATGAATTTGCTAAAAACATGCTAACCTATCTGTACTAATGATGCCTTGTCTCACTAATACTATGGTTAGGGATGTTTAGCATTGATAACTATAATTACAGTGGCCCCATCATCGCAACTCTTTGTGATAAGCTCTATATTTTTAATGCTAGGCTTCACTATTCTATATGTTATAAATAAACAAGTTGTGAAGGTTGCTATAATCATATATACAACATGAAAGTGTTAATACATAGGCCTTAGGTGATTAGCCTTAGGACATAACACTAACAGGCACAACTCATAGACCAAACCAGCAGGAGCTATGCTAGTTTCAGTCTTTTGTCTCGGACATGCAACTTACTGATCTTCCTCTTGCCAACAAAAAATTTACTTGGTACCTCAATTCCCTCAAAGCCATGAGTAGATTAGACAGATTCCTTGTGAATGATAAGTGTATGGGTAAAAATTAAACCCAGATGCAAACTGCTCTCAGAGGGAAGACATTGATCACTGTCTTATTGGTCTCTGCTCAAAGGTTCTAAACTAGGGCCGGTGCCTCTAAGGGTGCTGGACTCATGGCTAGAACACAAGAAGTATCGAAACATGATTAATGAAGTCTGTAATAGCACCTACCTCCAAAGATATGTAAGCTACAAAATTCAGGTAAAGGTGAAAGCTCTCAAAGCTAACATTAAGGAGTGCAACAAAAATAACCATAGAATCAAGAACTATTCCACCATATGGTGATCAACAAAAGAAGAATGAATACAATCCTAGTTGTATGGGATGAGGGAGATTGGATAACTGATTCTGACAGTATCAAGAACTATTTCTACAATCATTTTGCACAAAGATTTAGGGAGGATTATTGGCAAAGACCTCAACCTCTAAATATGACCTTCATTAGACTGAACCAATCGGCTGCAAGGACTCTCCTACTCTCTTCTCTGAATTTGAAATCCATCAAGTAATCCAGGATTGCAATAGCTCCAAAAGACCAGGCCCTGACGGATTCAACTTTAACTTCATCAAGCAGTTAACCTCTCTATTACAAGAAAATCTTCTACAACTCTTTAGAGAATTCTACAAGAATTGTAAGATTTCAAAAGGAACAAATGCAGCCCACATCACCCTTGTAGCAAAAACAAAGAACCCTCTAAAAGTGCATGTCTATAGGCCCATCACATTAATACGGCCATACCAAAAATCCTTTCCAAAGTCCTTGCAAACCGACTTAGACCCCTGATTCCGCAGTTCATATCACCTCAGCAGACCGCTTTCATTAAACACAAAATGATTTCGGATGGAGGGGTGATAGAAAATGAGGACTTGGATGAATGCAAGAAACTGAAAAAATAGGCCTTTGTCTTTAAGGTAGATTTTGAAAAGGCATTTGACACAGTGAACTGATCCTATCTCCTAGGCATGGTGACAACCATGGGGTTTCCTGAAGTATGGAGCTGCAAGATCAAAGAAATGTTGCAGTCATATTTAAGTTAAGTCTTAGTAAATGGCAGCCCTCAAAGAGGACTGAGACAGGGGGACCCTCTCTCCCCTTATCTCTACCTCATTGCAGTTGAGAGCTTGTCCAGAAATCAGCAGCGCAGCATATTTGAACCTCTTAAATGGTCTGGCAGTAGGTAGGGAGAAAGTGCAACTAACACACTTACAATTTATAGATAATACACTTTTGATCGGCCAACCTGATTGGAAATATGTCAAGACATTTAAGCCCATTCTATTGAACTTTGAGCTGCTTTATGGCCTCAAGATAAACTTCCAGATAAGCAACATTGTTGGACTGAACATGGACCCAGAGCTGGTGATTGAAATTGCAACATATTTATGCTGTAAAACAGAAAAGCTCCCCTATAGATATTTAGGATTACCACTAGGAGGAAATCATAAGAAGAAGGACATATGGCAACCAGTTATATACAGGTTTCAAAAGTACATATCTGCAAGGGGAAGAACTATCCTACTCAACTCAATGCTCACGTCCCTTCCTGCGCACTACTTTGGCTACCTAAAATCCTCTTCAACAGTCATACATAGATTTACATCAATTAAAAGATATTTTATCTGGTGCAGATCCAAGGAACTATAAAAAGTTAGCTGGGTGGCTTAGGGAAAATTAATTGCGCCACTGGACTAGGGCAAGATTCGTATCAAGAATCTGAGAAATCAAAATAATGCCATGCTGGCAAAGTGGGTAGCAAGAATCCTCTCGGGAGAAATGCCGTAGCCATGGATATCCTAAGATCAAAATATGCTAATAAGGGCATCCTGTGCGTGCGGAATTTTAGGGAACTTAGGAGAGTAGATGGTAACCAGATCAATGGTCGAAGGTGTAGTAAAACATATGAATCCAGATGGTGGAGGGATCTCCTGAAAAATACCAAACAGATGTTCTTTGGATGTTTTAAGTCATTACAGGTCTGACTCAGGCTTGATACAGTAGAGCCAATTGCAACCGCTCCTGACCTACAGACATTCACATAATTGAAACTTTAAAGAATCAACAAAGGAGCTTGGACATCCATTTGGTTAGCTACCACATGGGTTTTGTGGAAAACCAGGAACCATGATCATTTCCAGAGTAAGTAAATGTTGGTGGAAGTCATCTTGTAGACTGTCCAGTGAGAAACCTGGAGCTGGACGTAGGCAAAATCCCCCCACTACCTTTAGTCCTTTACATATTGGCAGCTAAATCTCCCATCATGTATAACTAGATGTAATTCCTATGTGACTATCATATGAGAAGGGTGAATCGGCAGGATGCTCTCAGCAAAAGAGAAACCTTTGGTATGTCATGAAAGTGGTTGTTAGCAGGTAGCTAACTGTCATAGCTTTACACTCAAAGCCAGGTCTCTAGTAATATATTCGTGTCAAAGTCTCTTGTGATGGTATTATCACTACCTTCCAATACACCACACAATATGAAGTTTCCCCATGAAAGAACAACTGTTCATTTATTCCCCATATATTATTGTCTATCTAATTCATGAAGGTACAAGTTATCTCTAGAAAACTCACCTTGAGAAAGATTATTGCAAGACAATAGATAAAAGGCATGAGACTTGGAAACTACTGTCTGATCTTTACCCAAAATACACTTGAGGAAGAAAAAAAATGAGACAACACTGGGCCCTTACCCTGTGAAAAGAAATTGATGGGCCTTCCAAGCTAATCCGAGAGACATATAGAAAGGGGACAAGGATGAGATCAGGTTGCAACAATCAAAAGACTATGATGCTATAAGGTAAACAGGCTTAGCTGTGGTAACTACTACAGTAAAGACTCCTGCAGTCATATTGAATGGCGACTTGCATAGTTGAAGGTCAGCAAATCACTATTGCAATTAAGCATTAAGTCTTTGATTAATGGATTACGGTAACAATCTTGACTTTTACACTATAAGGTGAGCAGGCAAAGCTGGGTTTTCTGTCATAGTAAAGACCCCTGTAGTCATACACATGGCAAATTGCATAGCAGAAAGTCACTTGATCAATGTTGTGGACCTCACTCTCTCCCCCCTGTTCCAGACATAAGAGCAACGAGCTATGTATTTTGTTTTTGTTTTGTATTATTATTCCTCCTTATACTTTCTTATCTTTGTAAGAAAGTTGTACATACTTTCTCATATTGAATTTGGGAATCCCACCAAAAAAACGGCTACAGGAGTCCTTATTGTAGTAGTTAGCAAAACTCAGCTTGTTCACCTTATAGCATCATAGTCCCGTGATTTTGGTCATCCTTTGATCCCCTTCCTGCATTAAACCTCACTTGCCATGCTAGTAGCATTTAATCTCATGCTAATTTCCATCAGACAAGGCCTCATTTAGTACCTTTCCCAAGGCAAAAGGAATAAAAAAAAATAGAACCATGCATGTTGTAGTGTTTACTCAGTAACTCTTGTTCTGCATCCTTGCAGTCATGGTGCAAGCCATCTAGTTGGGGTAGCCAGATGGCCAAGAAGATTAGCTGATGAGAGGATCCATAGCATCCACCTAACCTGTACCACTTGGAAGTAAGGAGACTGTTCCATCAACATAAAACAGGGGAGTGTGAGGCAGGGGAGACTGATCAGTTTACTATATCAGGTGGATCCACCTCGTCTGGAGGCATCAGTCCCCTGTGCTGCCTAGTACACAAGGGAGGCCAACTCTTAACTAAGAGGGTTAATGACTAAAACTATCTCAAAATTCAAGTCAGGAAGAAGGATTCAGTAGCCACTCATTTAAAGAATATGGAAATAAAGCCATAGATTTTATGGATCTTTATCTTATCTAAAGTGCTCGGTGAATGAGTTATGAAGACTGCATATTTACCTCATCGTTTTTGAAATGGGAATTATTTTTGGCCCTTCATATCTGCACATCACTGTTATTCATACTGATTTCCATGCATCAGTATTGATGGCATCATATTTCATCACCAAAAAGTCCTGTAGGGAAGGTATGCAGTGTGGAGCTGCATTGATTTTGTTAAGCGGCTGGTGTTGGTGCTGGTGTTGGGGGAGCAGCCAATGATGGATTCCTTGCCATACAAGAGAGGTGAAGATCACGAACTAAATTGGTGAACCAAAGTTTCCTGACCTAACATGTAGAGGGAGCAGTTTATGTCTGCTGTCGGGGAATAATATGTCTCTGCTGGAGGGAGGCCTTTACTAGAAGGGCATTTTGGAAAGCTCTCCAAGCCAGGATCATTTCCGTCATTAGGGACAACTTGTTCCATATTCTCGTATGGTTTTCAATTGCCTATGAGGTTTATAATGATTGGTCTAAACCACACAATGCCTTGTAAGTCTCCTTCACCGTGTAACTCCCATAGTATGCCCTTCATAAACATAATAATCATCTCGTGAGCTCTCTGGTTTATGAACCTGCAAAGGACAAGAAGAGCTGTTAGATTAGACAATTAATTTGTACTCAGATCCCTTCTCCAGTATAGTGCCCAGGACCAGCAATCTGCTTCCCATCTGACAACCGCAACAATACATAGGTCATGATTGTTTGATAATCTAAGCAATTTTGGAAATAAGGAAGCCAACATGGAATGGTTGAGCCTTTCGTCTTTCTAAAAGAGAGTATTGCTCCCACTTCCAAGCTTGATCCTAATAGCTTACTGGAACCATGTAAATTGTAGAGTGTCTTGTTGTTCCTTCCACCATGAAGAGGCATATGCTACGTGTCATGAAGCAAAATTTATGCGGAAGCATAAACATAAGTGTGTGTTATGTATACATAACAAAAATTTCAGAGATATTTTGACCATTGATCTTTGCTAATTTACACAACTTGATAGTACAAGGGAGAATTAATTTTTATACCTCTTGTAAAATGACTAATTCGTGCAAGAAAGCTCATTCCGTTGAGGTGTTCAAGTGTCCACACTCTACAGTAGTCCACACCACCACTTCTGAGGTTTATACACCCTAAGTGTATAACTTCTATGTGTATAAAGGAGTACTAGCTCCAACCTTTAAGCCTTAGAAAAACAAAAGAAAACTTGTTCAAGTTTTTGCCCAAAAATTCCAAGTCTTTCTCATGTAAAGAATGCAACAAGGATATAAAACTTGTCAACAATTTTACCAAGGACTTAAAGCTCGACAAACTCCACATATTTGGGATAATATTAAGGTATTTATATAGGTGGTCATGAGTCTAAAATGTCAACACATGTTGTAGCTAAAGACTAACATTCACCCATAGCTTTATATGTGTTACAACAATTGACACTTCATGATTATGTGTCGAATTGTTGTATAATATTTCTTCATGAGGTTTCTATACACCTCTACAAATGTGAGGTTGTGCATAGCATATATCTATAACCCAATAATGTCATACAAGTCCTTGAAGTTTCAAAAATACTTCAATTTAGCCCTATACTTTACCTTAATCACACTTTGACCCCTCAATAAAATGATGTTAATGTGTGTGACTTTATAGGTTCTCAATAACTTGGCAATGGACCTATAATTAAAATAATCAAATTATTATTAATGAATTGAACACTTTTATTTCATTATTCATGAATGCTAGTCCATAGACCATGAGTGACATTTAGCAAAATATAATGGCCCCCAAGAATTGAGAATAGTCATAGAAGACTATCCTTTCAAGAATTAGTTCTTGTGTGATATACTTTCACTTAACAACATATTCTTAATCTCGTATATTGAAGTTATTTATCACCATCTTTTATATACGTAAGATTTATTGTACCAAAATTCATGGTCATTAAGTTCTAATTAGAAACTCTTTCTATTTAAACTTGTGCTTTGCCAAGGTTAATATGACTTCTTACAAGTGGCCATAGGATTATCTTCTCCTAACATTTTAGGAGCGGTGAATCCTTTATTGATCACTCATAATCTTTCCGTACTTCAAACCATTCTCAAGACTACCCATTGTTATCCATTTACGGTGTAACTCTGAATAGAATCAAAGAATAGTATTCATACTCAAGATCTCTATATGGTGATCTCAAATCTACGGATCACTTACACTCACTATTCTTTAGAGTATTATCCATTGACAATATGCTGATCTCTATGCAGGTCAGTCCGATGTACTTGTCAACTACACGCATCTATGTTTTTAGCTTAAGTGTCACTATACTATAGTTGATGAGATCAACTATTTCTTTCAAAAGTAATTGTTGCTAACCTGTCTGTATTAATGATGCCTTGTCTCACTAATACTATTGTTAGGGACGTTTAGTATTGATAACTTTAATTAGAGTGGTCCCATCATCACAGCTCTTTGTGATATACTCTATGTTATCAATGTTAGGCTTCACTATTTTATATGTTATAAATAAAGAATATAAATAAACAAATATTGAAGGTTGCTACAATCAAATTTGCCTAATGATATAACTCTAAACCTTGCGCAAACCACATTACTAAAGCAAATCAGCAACAGCGTATAAGAGCGTACATGGGGTAATTAACGGGGTTAAGTAGAAACAGGCGAACAAATCAGCAAACTAAAGACGCTACAGAAAGCCAATTGAAATCACGGTTCCCCCAAACAATGAAATGAACAGAGGGCAACATACCTGATACCGTGTAGAAGAAAGGAAATCACGTCGTCTGTCTGAATCCAAGAATTTGGAAGAAAGGAAACTATCTCTGCAAGGAATAGTACTTGTCGGAAACAAAAATGACAATTACCTGCGATCTTATGGCCGAGGAGGCACTGTTAGCTTTTGGAGATATTTTCTCCTCTTGGGATATCGATTTATTGCAGTATTTGTGGTCTAGTTTGTAATTAGTTACTTACCGAAAAAAATATATAATTAGTTGTAAATAACACTTAAAAGCACAGTTGGTGCTATTAATAAAATATTTAATTTGCCTTTCTAAAAAAATATTAAAGTGTTAATACATAGGCCTTAAGGTATTGACCTTATGACATAACACTAACACTAACTATCACAAATTTTGAGAAAAATTAGTCAAATATTTTTTTTGGAAGGCCAATTTTTTTTTTTTTATATATAAAAAAGTATTTACATAGAGTAAAACAAAAACAGAGGTACACGCTCCAGACTAGACACCATATTCCATCCGTGGTCTCCTTCTTTAGAGTGCCTTCACAGTGGCCAAATAATTTGCATGATCAGGCGAACTCCTTCACAGAATAAGTTTTCTATAAGGCTAGCCTCTGTATATTAGCTCCCATTTGTAATGATCACTGTATTGATCCTCCATATACGTGAAAACATCATACATTATCACTTCACGTAGTCGTGCTTGTAGTAGGTAAGCACAACAGTTACTCAAATTGCATGGAGGGCAATTTAAAGAGCCTGGAAGCATGACATGTTGTGCAAAGTCTGATGAGAACTCGCACGACCATCTTGAGCAGCAATAATGAATCGGCTAGAACTTGTGGGAAGAAGCATCACAAGTGACAGTATTTTCAGTATTCGGATGGCGGTGAGCCAGCAAAGGCTATTGACAATTCATATGGAGTACATGACTGCCAACAACACTTGTACCTAACATGTACCTTATGGAAGAGAGAAAATAGTCATAGGGAACTGAAAAAAGTAGAGTGGAGCTACTGCCAGATTCATGTGAATCAGGGGACAAGCAAACAGAGAACATGGGGAGGGAGTTCACAATTAGAATACAAGAGATACCCCACTTCCTGGTAATGAGCCT
>JAOWBN010003348.1:0-23016 GCA_028565015.1 Pinguicula moranensis | reverse complement strand
CACCATGGCTCATTTCCTTCATGGCCTCCATAGGGAGATTGTGGACGTGATCGTACTCTAACATTATGTGGAGATCACGGATATGCTCCACCAAGCCATCCAAGTGGAGGAGTAACTCAAAAGAAAAGGTATATGAAGGGGATCTACTTCATTCACCCCAAGTTTATGGAAGCCAAGCACTTCCAAATTGGAGAAGCCTAAAGTCGATGCATACAAGGAGGCCAAGCCCAAACCCACGGCTCCCATAGGTATGAAAGTTCAGACTCCTATCCGTAACCAAGACATCAAGTGCTTTAGGTATCAAGGGTTGGAACATATTGCTAGCCAATGTCCCAACAAAAGAACAATGATGGTGAGTGCACAAGTGGGCTACGAGACCGAGGAAGAACAAGAGGAGGAAGCCGAGGCCGAAGTTGCTGGCAAAGAGAAGGACTTAGATGCGGTTGTTGCAGATCTTTTGGTCCCTCAAAGGGTCCTTAGCACGCAAGCCAAGGAGGAGGATCAAAGCCAAAGGGAGAATTCGCTCCATACGAGGTGCTATGTTCTTGGAAAGGTGTGCAATGTCATCATTGACGGCGGGAGTTGCACAAACATAGCTAGCATATTCATGGTGGAGAAACTCAAGTTGAGAACTATCAAGCACCCGAGGCCTTACAAGTTGCAGTGGCTGAGCGATTATGGTGAGATACGGGTCAACAAGCAAGTTCTACACCCCATCACCATAGGAAAGTACGAAGATCAAGTTCTATGCGACATTGTACCCATGGATGCGTGCCATGTCCTACTTGGATGAGGGTGTAAATTCAATATGAATACCACTCATAATGGCCAAACCAACAAGTACTCCTATAATGGTAAAACAATTTCTCTTGTACTCCTATCACCCAAGAAAGTTTTTGAGGATCAAATCAAGTAACAAAAAGAGGAAACCGAGAAAAAAGTGACTGAGAGTATGAATAAAAAAAAAGAGATGAGTGAAAAATTGAGTGAAAAAAAGAGCTGAGTGAAAAGAAAGATCCAAGAGAAAGGAAAGCGAAGGAAAAGAAAGAGAGTTTGATGGCCCTAAGAAGTAAGTGGAGAGAGGCCAAGATTTCAAGACAAGCCTTCATTGTACTTCGGTATAAGGAGGTTCTTATAAACTCTAACCTTTTTGTCGGATCACTCCTGAGCACTATACAATTTGTTTTGCAAGATTACGAGGATGTGTTCCCAGAGAAGATACTACATGGCTTGCCACCGATTCGACGGATTGAACATCAGATTGATCTTGTACCCAAAGCTACTCTTCCAAACAAGCCGGTGATAGGAGTAATCAGGAAGAAACAAAGGAGATGCATAGGCAAGTATGTGAATTGATGGCCAATGGACATGTCTGGGAGAGTCTAAGCCGATGTCCCGTGCTAACTTTGTGGAGGATGTGCACCGATTGCCACACCATCTATAATATCACGGTAAAGTATCGTCATCCCATACCTCGTTTAGATGACATGCTAGATGAACTCCACAGTCCCTGCTTGTTTTCCAAAATTAATTTAAAGAGTGGGTATCATCAGATTCAGATGAAGGAAGGCGATGATTGGAAGGCTGCCTTCAAGACCAAGTATGGTCTATATGAAGGGCTAGTCATGCCATTCGGGTTATCTAATGCCTCTAGTACTTTTATGAGGTTGATGAATCATGTTATTCATGCTTTTTTTGGAAGATTTGTAGTCGTTTATTTTGATGATGTACTAATTTATAGTCAATCATCGCATGATCATATTGACCATTTGTGGCCTATACTAGATGTACTTAGGCAAGAGGAGTTATATGCTAATCTTTCAAAGTGTATATTTTCTCGGACAAAGTTGTTTTTCTTGGATTTGTTATAGGGAAATATGGGATTGAAGTGGACGATGAGAAAGTGAAAGGAATCCGGAAATGGCCGACCCCTACTTTGATTAGTGAGATGTGAAGTTTCCATGGCTTGGCGAGTTTCTATAGGCGATTTTTTCAAGGAATTCAGCACGTTAGCAACGCCCCTCACCGAATTAATCAATAAGAACCAACCCTTCAAGTGGGGTGTGGAACAACATACAAAATTTGCACTTTTAAAAGAAAGGTTAAGTAATGCATCATTGCTTTCTTTACCAACTTTTCTAAAACCTTTGAGATCGAGTGTGATGCGTCGAGAATAGGTATTGAGGCTGTTTTGATGCAGGCTGGAAAACCCATGGCCTACTTTAGTGAGAAGTTGAGCGGACCCACCCTCAACTATCCGACCTATGACAAGGAGCTCTATGCCTTGGTGCGCGCGTTAGAGAATCGGCAATACTATTTATGGAAAAAGGAGTTTGTGATCCATGCAGACCACGAGTCCCTCAAACATTTGAAGGGGCAACATAAACTCATCTGGCGGCGCGCAAAGTGGATGGAGTTCGTGAAGACATTTCCCTATGCCATCAAGTATAAAAAGGGTAAGGAGGATGTGGTAGCTGATGCCCTTTCTCGGAGGTGCACTCGTATCTCTATACCAGATGCTAAGTGCTTGGGATTCAAACTTATCAAGAAACTATATGCCCATGATTCTTATTTTAAGAACGTATATCAAGCATGCGAGCATATTGCATTCAATAAATTCTATAGGCATGAAGGTTTTCTTTTCAAAGAGAACAAACTGTGCATACCTAATTGCTATATACGTGAATTGATTGTTCGTGAAACACACAGGGGTGGACTAATGGGGCGTTTTGGTGTTGATAAACCCTAGGCATTCTGCAAGAATACTTTTTTTGGCGAGGAATGAAAAAGGATGTAGAATGCATGTGTGAAAGATGCATTACATATAAGGAAGCAAAATCATGACTTAAGCCTCACGATTTATACACACCACTTTCCATTCCAAATACACTATGGATTTATATTTCTATGGGTTTCGTGTTGAGGTTACCAAGATCTAAGGGGGGAAGGTATTTAATTTATGTAGTTGTTGACCGCTTTTCAAAAAATGACTCATTTTATAGCGTGTCTCAAAACACATGATGCCTCTTACATTGCAAAATTATTTTTCAAATAAATCATGAGATTTCATGGCATGCCTCATACCATTGTGTCAGATAGGGATGCAAAATTTTTAAGTTATTTGTGAAAACAATTGTAAGGGAAGTTGGGAACAAAATTACTTTTCTCTACAACATGCTACCCTCAAACGGATGGGCAAACTGAGGTTGTGAATAAAACTTTGTCTAGAATTTTACATGCTCTCATATCTAAAAAAACATAGAACATGGGAAGAATGCTTGCCTCACATAGAGTTTGCTTACAATAGGAGTAGACATTCAGCTATACAATTTACTCATTTGGAGATTGTATATGGTTTCAATCCGTTATCACCATTGGATCTTATCCCTATGCCTATGAGTGAACATGTCAATCTAGATGGAAAAAAGGGCGAAATGGTGAAGGTGTTGCATGAGAAGGCAAGAGCAAATATTGAGAAAAGGACAAGCCAGTACGTCCAACAGGAAAACAAGGGCAAAATGAAATTCACCTTTAAACTTGGGGATTGGGTATGGATACACTTGAGGAAGGAGAGATTTCATAAAAAGAGGAAGTCGAAGTTGTTACCAATGGGAGATGGCCCCTTTCAGGTGTTAGAGTGGACAAATGACAATGCATACAAACCTAATTTGCTAGGTGAGTATAATGTGAGCACTTCTTTTAATGTTGCTAACTTATCTCTTTTTGATGTAGGTACAGATTTAGGGCAAATGCTTCTCAATGGGGAGGGAATGATGTAACCTGTATTACGCCTAAAACTTCATAAGAACATAAGACGATGTTCAAAGGGCTGAAGATCCATTGGAGCTTCCAAGTGGTCCCATTACTTGAGCTAGGATGAATAGGTTCAAGGAAGGACTTGCAATGTTGGTCCAAGACACATGGACCAAATTTTCAATCCCTACAAATCAAAGCAACCATGCTCCAATAATCCACTTGGTGAGCCCAAAGAAGCCCACTGCCAACATGTTTTGGCCATGTCTCATGGCCCACCACCGAACATCTCATGAAGGACAAAGCCCACGACCTGCTTTGAGGACCAACAACATGTCACGACCAAGAACCTATCCAAGAAGGTTCTTGAAGCATATAGCAACTCATGGTCGAGGAGCATTCAAGAAAAGACAAATTGAAGGTCTCCAACCCTTCAAAATCAAGGACAAAGTGGTAGAGCATGTCAAAGGACTTGGTCAAACAACTGATTTATTATATCATGTACTAGACTCTTCATGTTGCGTGAACCCCTTGACCTATAAAAGGGCGCGTGGTCAAACTCTTTCATTCATCAAATGTTTTCAAGTTGTTTTGGGAGATCAAATCTCCTTAGTTCTTTTATAACTCATTTTGACTTATCTTTCTTGGTTTAAGAAAAGTGGCATCGGTTTTTACAAATTCTTATCTCCTTGAGTTTGTTTGAAACAAGTTTTCAAAGGGTTCATTGATTGGCGATTTTTTTCCTCTCAAACACGTAGGTTTGGTTCACAGCTCAATTATAGGCGTTGGGTCAATTTTTTGGGAAGTTTGTCAATTTTTTGATCCTTTCTTTCAAACCACCAATATTGGTATTGGGTTTAATCCTAAGTTTTTTAGGTTCATATCAGTGTAAGATTAAGAGAAAGAGCACTAGCGATAACTGCCAATTTCTAGGAAGTTCACCATTGTCTTGGTCTTGTAAGAAGCAAACCTCATAGCATTGTCAAACACAGAAGCTGAGTATGTATACTTATAAAGCTGTGGCACTCAAATTATTTTGATGAAACATCAATTAGAAGATTAGGGCTTTTAATATACAAGTGGTCCTATAAGATGTGATAATACAAGTGCAATCAATTTGATAAGAATCCAATCCAACGCTCCAGAACCAAACACATTGAAATAAAATATAATTTCTTGAATGATCATGTGCATCTCGGCGTTGGAGCAACAGGTTTGATGAAATAATCAAAGAGTTTTGTTTCATTAAAAACTATGATGAACCTTGTGTGTATAAGAAGGTTGATGGGAATGCAAGAGTTTTCCTAGTATTATATGTGGATGACATATTGCCTTATATAAAATGACATACCAATGCTTTAGCCTATAAAACTTTGGTTATCCAAGAAATTTTCCATGAAAGCTTTAGGAGAGACAACCTATATTATGGGAATCAGGACCTATAGAGGTAGATCAAGAAGGTTGCTAGGTCTATCATAGTCAATGCACATAGAAAAAGTACTAAAATGGTTTAGCATGAATCAGTCTAAGAAAGGCTTTTTGCCTAGGGGGCATGGTATACATCTTTCTCATAAGATGGCACCTAAGACTGAAGATGATAAGATCCACATGCAAAAGGTTCCATATGCTTTGGCAATTGGATTAATAATGTATGCAATGCTATGTACGAGCCCTGATGTCTCCTAAGCTAAGTGTTACGAGCAAGTAGCAATCCAATCTTGGTGAAATTATTGGATTGCCATTAAGAACATTTTAAAGCACATTAGGACAACTAAGGACTTTTTCTTAGTTTACGCAGATTTCGATTTAAAGATTCAAGGATATGAAGATGCAAGTTCATAAAGATATAGACAATCAAAAGTCTCAGCCTAGATATGCATTTATCCTTAATGGAGGTGCTGTAGTTTGGAAGAGTACCAAACAAGGCACCATTGCTAATTCTACAATAGAAGCGGAATACATTGGAGCTTTAGAAGATTTTTTTTTGGGAAGCCAAATTTCATATATATGTGGAATAAAATATTTACATAGTGAGTATCAAAAGGAAAAAAAAACAATAAGACAAAAAAGGTCACCAAACTATCTATCTCTTAAGCAATGATCCTATAGAATGGAGTCGGTGTTTAGTTCCTTGATCATGAACTAATATATATATATATATATATATATCATGCTCTTACATCATACTCTCCAGTATAGCTAAGAGTGATTAGATACATGGCTCCCCTAACCTCAAGAATGCAAAAGCATCTCCGCATTCAGTTCATCGCTATCATCCGCTCTTCACCATGCCTGGATATCATGACCATCATTTTATCAAAATCCTTTTTGAGGAATATTGGTACATAGCTCTTTCCAGTTTGGTGAGCTATCCCTCTAATGTATAGAGGGTATTACTGGTTGGGAAAGTAACATAGTTTGTCCCTTTCAAGGCAACCAACCACTTTCTTTTATCTTCTAGTCTCATTGCTTCAGTTGCTAGGATACAAGTTTCATCCTCTCAGTTCATTTTCTTGAAGAGAATTCTCTGGAGTGCTCGTTATCCTTCATGACCTTTTAGAAATCTTTGAATATGATCTGCAACAGAGATGAGAGGCTGGCATCTCCAGTAGGACTTTATGTATTCTTCAAAGCACATGATTGTAATTCCACCGCCCAGATGGGTGAGGCGTTAGCCTTACACCTTGATTAAAACTGGGCAACCTTGACATGCCTTTGACTTCTTCCGCTCTAATAGAATTCCGGTATTCATTATGCCACCATGCTAAGAAATTCTAGTGTTCAGAATTTAAATCAGAGAATAATTTTTCATGCTCCATATTGTAGCGGATTTTTGATTAGGTTCTCTAGCCAGGGGCATTCCTCATGTAGCTTAATTCCGCATGAGGTCTCCCAATAAACTAGGAAACTACATGAAGACGCCTCAGGTATGTGAGATGCCTGAAACTCCATGATAGAATAGACATTATCTATAGATTTAGTGCTTGATCTCGTCTTTGGGCCGCCCTACCTGTACCTTCAAGAGATGGTAAGACATTAATCTTGCACAAGAGTAAAACAAAGTGGGGTTAGAGGGGGAGGGAATCCATGGCTACAGATTCTACTGTTCTTATTTTGATGTAGCTTCTCTATATAGCCTGTAAGTAGTAATGGGGAGGGAGTCATGATTGAAAATTGAGAGTCATTGTTTTTTCATGCATTGAACTTTATGCAGGTTTCTGGCCTTAAGTGCCAGTCTACTAGAGTATAAGAAAACAAGTGATCTGTTCTTTTTGCCTTTAACCAGAGCCATGTTGAATGTTGGATGGTTAGTATAATCTGTGCAATGTTGATCTCAATAGCCTGAAAATGTTTTTTTATTCCGTGTTTTCCAGATCTGCCAGACTGTGGAAAGTCATATAGACTTCCATGTACACGGATTAGCATCAATTGGTCTTTGAGAATAGAAATCAGGCAATGTTGGTCCCTGGAACAGATTTTGTGTTGTCCCTTGTGCACTCCATAGCCACTTATAAATTCCAGTCCAAATATGTACAACAATAGCACAGTTAGAGAATAAATGGTTTATAGATTCATTTTCAGTACTGATTAGCAGAGGGTGCAAGTGAGTGATTGTTCTTCCTGTATGATATTCCTGTGAAAAAGTTCTACTTTCACCGTTAAGGCATTTTTGAGTAGCTTCCATCCACAAAACATAATGTTTTTTGGAGTAATCTTATTCCAACCCAACTGTAAAAGTGCTGCTTCCTCAAGAGAATATTGTGATGGCAGGGAGCTAAGAATCCTGGAATAAGTAGTTGAGACAGTGTAGTTACCATTCTTATCTCCTACAAATATATACTTATCCTTATTTTGGTCTATGGGAGATATATCTTCTTGCTCAAACTCCCACAGTGGCCTGTGCCATATCAAATTCCATCTCCACGCATTGGCAAACCAATAACCCGTATTTCTGATGTAGGCTTCTGGATTCATAGAGATTCGATATAACCTTGGATATCTAACTGATAAAGGGGAATGAATGTGCCATGTATCAGTCCAGAATTTGATGTTGAGACCATTTCCCAAACAGAGTTTGACATTCTGATTGAGTTGAAGCTGATTCACTATATCCTGCATATTTTTCCACCATGATGATACATGAGATTTGCCCATTGTTCTGCCCAATGCATCTGAAGGCTGCTTCAGCTCCCTCAAGCCCGCTAATACTAGTGTCCCTCTTTGACCATATTTAGAACGAAGAATGTCTTTTACCAGGCTCTCTTCTTCAGACAAAATTCTGCTACATCACTTCCCAAGCATTGCAGTGTTAAAGACTTGTAAATTCCAAATGCCAAGTCCCTCTTTATCAGGGGGTGATAACATTTTGCTCCAAGCAATCCAGCAAATCCTTCTTTTGTCCTTGTCGCTACCCCAAAAAAAGGATCTCATGATGGAATTTAGCTTATTAAGGACCACATCAGGGGCTTTGGAATATCCTAGAAAATGTGCAGGTAACGCCGCAAGAACTGAATTCAGTAGGGTTAGCTTTCCTCCACTAGATATCAATTGATTCTGCCACTGGTTTAAAGCTCTGTTATACTTCTCAATAACTGGGACCATGTTTTTTTCCCTTGGGTTGGCCCCTAGTGGCAGGCCTAGGTAAGAGAAAAGAAGGGTTTCTATTTTGCAACCAAGGAAAGCAGACATTTCCTGTACCATTCTTTGTGGCATATTGATTCTAATGAGGCTACTCTTACTGAAATTTATTTTCAGCCCCAAAAAAGTTCAAATTTGAGAAGTATGGCCTTAAAAACTTTTATTGTACTCCATGAAGCCTCTCCAAAGAGAAGTGTGTCATCACCAAATTGAAGATGAGTGAGGCTAATGTTTTGTGCTCTAATTCGGACTGCTCTTAACCTCTGAAGGTCTGTTGCTCTTTGGATCATGTTGGAAAGACCTTCTGCAGCTAGTAGTTTCTAAGGAAGCTGTCTGGATCAGGAAGTTCATTCAAGAACTTGACGTGGTTTCGTCCATTTCAAGTCCCATAACTACATTTTGCAGTAGTAATGAAGCAATAGGACAAGAAAAGGAATGAAATTCTCATCAACAACTCAAAAATGTATTGACATAACTCTACTTAATTAGAGAGATCATTGATAGAAACGATGTATACATAGAGAAGATTCGATTGAATGCAAATGTTGCAGATACGCTGACTAAGGCCTTGTCCCAGATAAAACACGATCAACATGTATGGAGGGCTTAAGAGTATAAGTGATTGGCCTAAGTGCAAGTGGGAGTTTATTAGTATGGTGACCTAAGGTCAATCACTTTAAGACATTGAACATTACTTTATATTAATTAATGCATATTTGATTAGTAGCATTCTTTATAATTTGATTATTGTATTTTAAATAATAAAGCCTTAGTATTAATAATGTAAGTAGATCACAATGAGTTGTGATAGTGAGACTACTTTAATAAAGTTATTAATACTAAGCATCCTTAATCATAGTATTTGTAAAAAAGAGCATTACTAATACGGATAGATTAGCATGTTCTAGGCCATTTCCTTTTAAAATGAGTAGTTGATCTCATCGTCTATGGTGTAGAGGCATTTAAGGTAGAACATGGATGCTTATCATTGACAAATACATCGGATTGACTCAAACAAAGATTCCATATTGTTAATAATTCTCTAAGGAATTATAGGTGTAAGTAATCCTTAGACTTGAGATCATCATAATATCTTGAGTATGGAGTATCACTCTTTGATCATATTTGAAATTGCCCGTAAAAGGGTAATGATGGATAGGTATTGGGAGTGATATAAAGTATAGAAGGATTGTGAATGATCAATAAAGTATTCACCACTTTTAAATGATTAGAAGGAATATCCCTATGGCCGCTTATTCATACTTGAGCATAATGATTTTGGGTACAAGAAATCTATAGCATATATGAAAAGAGGATGACAAATAATTTTCATATGCTTGATTGGGATATGTATAGGTGAAGGGATAATAATTACACGGTAACTAGTTCCAAAAATGGATAGTCGCATACCTTGACTATTCTCAATGCTCGGCTGGTCATGATACATTGCTAGATGTCACTAATGATATATGAACACGAATTGGAAATTAATAAATTAAAGGAATTTAATTTAATAAGCATAATTAAATTATGTTAATTCATGGTTCATTACCGAGTTATTGAGAACCTATAGGTCACACACATTAACATCAATTGTTGAGGGATCAAATTGCATCAAGATAAAAGATAGGGGATCAAAGTTTAAGTATTGGATACTTAAAGGGCTAACATGCAACAGGTAGCATGCAATTTAAAAAACATGCAAGGGTTTGCATGCAAAAGTGAAGTGATGTGAGTGTTCGGGGCTCGAGATGTATTTTGATTCTTACATGGGTTGAAGTAGATCTACCCTAGTTGGATTCTGTCTTTTCGAGGAATCCTATCCTAGTTGGACTCTGGCATCCCGAGGTGTCATGCCCTAATTGGACTCTGTCATTCCAAAGAGTCATACCCAAGTTGGACTCTCCCATTTCGAGCCTTCCTAGAAGAGTCCTACCCAATTTGATAAAGATCTCTTTGTTCTTCAATCCATATTCTAAAGAGAATTAGGTTGCATGCATATTAAAATTCATGTGAAAGTTGGCTTTATGATTTTTGTGTTGATCATAGAGTAAATCATCGGGTAGGCGTTCGATTAAGCCTCGAGTTTACATTCATTTCTAGCGTAGTATTTGACCAGGGGTTGATGTTCCATGTTTAATTGGGTTTCAACAACATATTATGTTTCTTCCATCTTCATTCTTTACATCTTTTCTATTTCGTGTAACTTTTTGTTGGGTTGTATGCCCTATCTTTTTTTATTTCAATTTTGCTTATTTATCTAATTCAAGAATAAGTTTCCAAATCCACGTTTATATTCTGCTTACAAAAATTCACTTCAGGAAATCATATGCATGAGTGAAGTCTTAATGAAAAACACTACCACATACATACAAGAGTTGTATGCTAGCGGAAAGTCTCTACCAATGACATAGCATGCAAGAGTTGTATGTCCAATTAAAATACATGCAAGGGTTGATGGTGGGAAGATATATAAAAGTTGTATATCATGATTTATTGGTAAGTCATTCAAAACCATGGGTTAAAACCATGAGTTCCAACTTTGGGTACTTGTATGGACAAGATTAAAAGTTAAGCCATTTCCATTACACTTCTATGGACAAGTAAGTATTTCTCTATAAACACTTTGATATTGATTATGTGTAAGATTGATGAAGTTGTTGTTATGTAAGTCTTAAAAAATAGAGAAAAGTGTTTCTCTCCCTCTCTTGGTGTAAAAACCAAATTTATTGAGGTGTGAGCAAGGAGTGAAGAATCTGATTCTTCTTCTTACAGGGGCAGAGCCAAGATTTTAAGCGAGGGAGGACCAAACTTTTTGGGTTTGAGTAAAGTGGTAGAGGCCGAGTTGAATCTGGTCCGATCAACTATACATGTTCAGATGTTGTGCTATAAACTGGCAGAGTCCAAATAAGTCAAATCAACCTATAAAAAACACTAGATTAATACTACTATTATTTGATAAAAATATTATTTTAACAATATTTTTACTAAGACGTTTGTTTAGACAACAATTGTAATGATTGTTGTCTCTACAATTTTGCACCAATAGTTTGTTTCTTTATAACATAAACAAATTCAAAAGTTAGGAATTTTGTTGGCTAACAATCCAGATAAAAATTCAACTATGAAAATAATTATGTTAAAGAACAATAAAAATAATATATTAATCACTATGTGAAATCAATATAGATATTAGTTTATTTGAAACAATATTTCTTACATATTCTTTGTAGCCTAGTGGTTTGAATAGCAAACTATCAACCATCCCACCAGGGTTTAAATCTGATGTTTGCAATCTTATGTTGTTTTTGCTTTTTTTATTCTTAAAAAAAATGGTAAAATGCAGATTCGAACCTTTGACCTGCTGGAGGGTTCTAATACTTCTACCAACTAAGCTAAACAATCAATTGATAATTTTAGGAACTAAATATATATACAATATCTTAAAGGGGACCAAAGTAAAAAAAAAATCCCTATATAATTTTATTTTTTAAATCTTGGGGGGACCAAGGCCCCCTAGCTCCGCCTCTGTCTTTTCTTCTTTTGGGATAAAAATAGACAACTCTTTGGAGCTAGCACTCCTTCACACACTTAAGTATACAAGAGTTTTATAGTCATTCAACAAATTGGTGGTATATACTACCATAGAGGACGGATACGTTTGCGCCTTCAAGTGGAGAATATCCTCTACAACAAAGGTTTTCTTATATCTCTCTCATGAACAGCTATGTAAACAACAAGGTGATACTGTTGATGGAACCCAAATTTTTTTTATGACATTTACTTTCGCTACATTTTCTAAAAGTCTCGGTTTCCTAACGCCAGTTCCTTGCCATGGGGGACCGAGAAGAGATCTACATGGAGATCTTGCAACAAAGAGCAAGGTGCATAGGACCCCCAGAATCAGTCGAACAGCAAAACATGAATGATCTAAAACTTCAGCCATGTCTCCACATGATATATGTTACCCACTAGGAAAGAGAGTCCCTGACTGGCTTCACGCACTAATTCAGTACAGAGTGTCACAAAGTCCTAGTGTACGCATATTGGGTCCTTCTTGGTGCCTCATCCATTCTTGAGTTACATAATTCCTATCATACCTCTCACATTTTTTCTCTCACTAAACTAACGTATATTACATTCATTTTGAGAAACCCGAAGTTATATTTGAGGGGATGTGAGATGGAAATAGAATTAGAAAAACAATAATAGAGGGTCATGATATGCAAGCCATATTTTGAATATAAATGGAAGTATTACAAGCACACTTCCAAGCATTAAGTAATAACAATTATTAGAAACCACAATCCAATTGGGTTCTAGTCTATAATCAATCACTATGCATTAGAACTAATTCATAATTAAATGCAAGCATTTAAAGTTCAAGTACTACAATAAATCATCACATGCAACACATTCTTGAACCTATAGTAGTGATCATGAACAACAAATTGTTCAAAATTGGCCTCGGGTTGGACTATTTTGTCCAAACCATGCCGCGGTTTTTAAGACCTACACAAGGCTTAACATCTAGTTGTTTATGAGCAACAACTTATACTTTTACAACATCATTGAGAACCACAGTTGTGCACCTTTTACTACATCATTGAGGAACACAATTGTGCACTTTTTACTACTACAACTTTTGACCTCAAAATTTACACACTTTGTTCAAAACAAAAGTTGAGATTTCAATATACAATTTTCAAGAAAAATGCATGCAACATGAACACATTCATAGTTCTTTGTCTTCAAACATAAAAATTATATAAATATCTTGCATGTCATGCAAGAATCAACATAATGACCCCAATACCATTTGAAGGAATTCATGGCTATACTGCGTGTCATGAAACATGAATATGGAGCAAAAGGATAAAATGAGTATGGGTAGTAAAAATTTAAAGAGTTCCTAACCAATGATCCATGCTTATTTACATATCTTTAACAAGAGTTAAGGAGAAAGTTAAACCTTCTTGGGATTTCTAAAAGTTCCTTCAATGTAGTCTCTTTTTTGGAGGTGCTCAACTGAGCACCCTCTACGGAATTCTACACCCTCACAACTCTTGGAGGCTTATACAACACCTTGTATAACAATATATGTGGTTATATGGAGTACTAGCTCTTCACTTGTGGTTTAAGAAGATGAAAAGGAAGATCGAAATCTTTCACCCATTTTCCTCAACAAGCTTTCAGATAGAGAGAGAAATAGGATGTGGAACTTTTCTTTCTTCTATCAAGACCAACAAAATGCATAAACTCCTTCACATATGCAATAATCAAGGTATTTATAGAGTTATATATGGCCTTTAGATGCAAACACATGTCCATGTTAGTGGATTAACTTTTAACCTAAGCCATACATGTGTACATGATCTTGAACTACCCATGGTTTTGTAGAACTCCTCTACTCAAACTTCATATATAACTCTTTGTATATTAACATCTCATTCATGTAATCTAATCGGATATACATCTTATGCATGTGTTATAATTGGAATAAAATGGTCACTAACTCTACATATCTCATATATGTGAGTGTAGTAACATTCACTAACTTCTTTCCAACTAAGAATCCACAAATGTGAGGTTTTGATGTGATACAATACATCCCACAAACTTTTCATATTTGTGCTTGTGACCCCATAATTACATTTGAGTCCCTCAAAATCAAATTCTTGAAATTTGTCCCTTAACTCTTCCTTGATTCAATTTCGGCCTCTTAAATATTTGATGTTAATGTGTCTGACCCTGTCGGTTCCCAATAGTTTGGCAATGAACCATGAATTGACATAATCTCATAATATGGTTGATGAATTAAACCCTTTTAATTCATAAATTCCTAATACATGTCTATTGACCATGAGTGACATCTAACAATGTGTCATGGTTACCCCAAGTATTGAGAATAGTCATGTGAGGAAATTATCCCTTTCAATAACTAATTCTCGTGTAATTCTTATCCCTTATATCCCAATCTAGCATATTGAAGTTATTCATCATCCTCTTTAATATATGCTATAAATTTCTTGTACCAGAGGTCATGATCATTTAGTATTGATTAGAAACTGTTTGCTAATCAAACTCGTTTTTTTTATCAAAGGCTTCATCATAATCTCTTACAAGTGGTAATAGGGATATCTCCTCCTAACCATTTAAGAGTGATGAATCCTTTATTGATCACTTATAATCATTCCGTACTTCATATCACCCCCAAAACTATCCATTGTTAACCATTTACGATATAACTCCAAATAGAATTATAGAGTGACATCCATACTCAAGATTTTATGGTGATCTCAAGTCTAAGGATCACTTACACCTACTATTCTTTAGAGAATTTACCATTGGAAATATAGTGAAATCTAGTTGGGTCAATCTGATATACTTGTCAATTATAAGCATACATGTTCTAGCTTACGTTTCTCTACACCATAGTTGATGTGGTCAAATACTCCCTTCAAAAAGAAGCAACTTAGAACATGATAACTTATCCGTATTAGTCATGCCATATCTTTCTAATACTATAGTTAGAGATGTTTAGTATTGATAACTTTATTATAGTGGTCTCATCATTACAACCCCTTGTGATTCACTCTAAGTTATCAATAATATCCTGCATTTGAATATCCTGCGAAAACAAGAATATATTAATGCACCACAATTGAGATTTTCAATTATTTGGCTCACCGACAAAATATTTTATAAACTTTGGGGACTACTAAAGTATCCACTAAGGTAACGAGGGGGACAAGTGGATTGTTTCGACACCGACTGACAGGTGCGATTCCACCACTTGCATCGGAAATATTTTGACGTTGTGGGATAGAATATGTAGAAAATCTCTCGCCTAGAATGTCATATGGTATGTGTCTCATGAATCCAAAATCTAGAATGCATCTCGGGTCATGGATTTTGTACAAAAAGCATTTACTGTGGAAGATTTGGTAGTAGCAGTAGTAGTGACATTCATGATTTGTTTTGGTATGGCTTCCATGGGCACTGCCTTCCCAATTATCGGATCTACCTCCTTGTTCTTACTCCAACCCTTTGGAGCCTTTTAGTTGAAAGCATTTATCAACTGTACTCGGATAAATTCAAGAAAGGAGAAGTATGCCGATTAAAGAAAGCTTTGTATGGACTTAAAAAATCCCCAAGAACGTGGGTCGGAAGGTTCACAGCAGCTATGAAACAGTATGGCTATGAACAAAGTAACTCAGATCACACCTTGTTCTTAAAGAAGCAAAAAACACTAATCACATGTCTGATTATTTATGTTGACGACATGATTATCACAGGGAATGATACTATGGAAATTCAGCAGCTGAGAAAGAATCTATTTCAAGAATTTGAAATGAAAGACCTTGGAAATTTGAAATACTTTCTTGGGATAGAGGTACTCCGATCCCAACTAGGGATTTTTATATCTCAAAAGAAATACATACTTGATCTTCTTGCAGAAACAGGTATGATGGATTGTAAACCTGCTGAGACTCCTATGATGATGAACCACAAATTGAAAATTGATGAGAAATCAAAGTCAACTGACCGAGAGACATACCAAAGACTAGTGGGAAAATTGATATATTTGGCCCACACAAGACCTGATATAGCATATGCTGTGGGAGTGGTAAGTCAATTCATGCACCAGCCTCAGAACGAACATATGGATGCTGCACTGAGAATAGTTCGATATCTCAAACATACTGTGGGGCATGGATTGATTTTTAAGAAACATGGACATCTTAATATCCATGGATACACTGATGCAGACTGGGCTGGAAATCCAATAGATCGAAAGTCAACAGCCGGATACTTTATGATGGTTGGAGGGAATCTTGTGACATGGAGAAGTAAGAAACAAAAGGTTATTGCTCTCTCTAGTGCCGAAGCGGAATTCAAAGGCATTGCATGTGGATTAACAGAAATATTATGGCTAAGAAAGTTAATGGCAGAAATTGGTTTTCCAGTTCAAGGAACATGTCCTCTCTGGTGTGATAGCAAAGCGGAAATCAACATATCTGGAAACCCAGTACAACATGATCGTACCAAACATATTGAGGTAGATTGGCACTTCATCAAGGAAAAATTGGAAAGAAAAATAATAAGTCTACCATTTGTTCAATCAGAAGATCAACTAGCAAACATACTCACCAAGGCAGTCTCAGGACGTGTGTTACATGATACGATGAGCAAGTTGGGAATGGATTGAGCAATGAGGCGATTTGAGCAAGTAGATCCGCCGGAGCCCCTATCTCCATGGTGGATTTGCCGCCATCGTCTTTTTGATCGTCTGCCATTTGTGACAGAAGTATTGGGTAGAGGATGAGTTACAGGCCGGTTAGAGAATCGGAACCTACTCCGATACCATATTAGAGTATTGTAGAGAACAATGGAAAGCTCTAAATTGTATTTGTTCATTTGATCAACTGCGTACATATAGAACCACTAGTAATTGTAACAGTAGAAAAACATAATCAATGTCTTCTACTGTTCCAACCATTATATTTTGACTAAGAGTGTCTTTACTATTAGACGTTTAAATTGTTTCCAACATTCTCATTAATTCTCACCTGTCAACAGATATAAACACGTTGTTCCTGTAGTAGATCATTATGTTTCTTGATATCATCTTCGCATTTCATAGGGTTTGGATGTCTAAAATTGATCTCACTTCAAAATCGTTGAGAAGTTGAGTAGTATGTCTCCAAGGGTCCTCCACCTTGTCTCATCTCACCATTTGGTGTTTCAAGTTATAAACATGAGAATTATTAGATATCCCAAATAAAGTGGAGGCTGCTGCAATCCATAAATCCTTCATAGCCCAATGTCTCAAAAAACTTTTATAAGATTGACCTTTATCGAATTCATGAGTTAACTCTTCACCAAAGCATCATATGTGCTCCATTTTCAAAACTCCGTACTGGTTTCATTTGTTTGCAATACCGCATCGCTAGTAATATGATCCATCTTGTTGCGACCCGTGACAAACATCTCCATCACTTGGCTCCATACCGGATAGTTGTAGTTATTCAACTTAATTTTGAACTATGGAGCCGTTGGATGTTCAGTATGCACAAACACCTGCTGTGTACTCACATTCACTAGGCATCTTTCTTAGTGTCTTCTGGATTCGTCATCTTGTTTCTGTTAGAAAATGAGCAAAAAAGAAGGAAAGATTGGCTATTGTAGGAAAAACCTTTTTGCGGAAGCAACATGAACGAAGAATTAGATTTTCTCAACCTATTCTGATACCATGATATAAGGTAGGATTGTAGGGAATATTTTTTCATATTTTGATCATATACATTAGTACAACATACAAGGAAAGAAAATCACAAGGATAATTATAAATCAATTTCTCATTCTCTAAACGTGAGTCGTGCATCAATTTCTGAACCATTGATGGGATTCCTTATGTTGTGGATAGTACAATGTTGCTATTGTGCCCTAAAACCATTTGCTTTAGGGACTTTTAATGACACTTTTATATTAATTAATGCACATTGATTAATAGCATTATTTATCATTTGATTATTGTATATTAAATAATAAATTCTTAGTACTAATAATTTAAATCAAATCACAATGGGTTAGGATGGTGAGACTACTTTAATAAAGTTATGAATACTAGACATCCTTAACTATAGTATTAGTAAGAAAGGGCATTACTAATACGGATAGGTTAGCATGTTCTAAAATGCTTTCTTTTGAAGGGAGTAGTCGATCTCGTCGACTATAGTGTAGAGATACCTAAACTAGAACATGGATGCTTGTAATTGACAAGTATATCAAATTGACCTGAAGAGAGATTTCATAATATTAATGGTAAATTCTCTAAGGATTGGTAGGTGTAAGTGATCCTTTGACTTGTCATGGTATCTTAAGTGTTGAGTATCACTCTTTGATCCTATTTAGAAATGCCCGTAAAAGGGTAATGATAGATAGGTATTTGGAGTCATAAAGTATGGAAAAATTGTGAATGATCAATAAAGTATTCACCACTCCAAAATGGTTAGGAGAGATATCCCTATGGCCGCTTGTAAGAACTCAAGACTATAAGTCTTTAATCAAAGCATAAGATTAATTAGAAAGGAGTTTCTAATTAATACTGAAGCATAACGATTTTGGGTACAAGAAATCCATAGCATATATGAAAAGAGGATGACAAATAACTTCTATATGCTTGATTGGGATATGTATAGGTGAAGGGATAATAATTACAAGGTAACTAATTTCAAAAATGGATACTCTCGTACCTTGACTATTCTAAATACTCGCGTGGTCATGATACATTGCTAGGTGTCACTCATGATCTATGAATATGAATTGGCGATTAATAAATTAAAGGAATTTAATTTAATAAGCATAATTAAATTTTGTTAATTCATGGTTCATTGTCGAGTTATTGAGAACATATAGGTCACACACATTAACACCAACTGTTGAGGGATCAAATTGCATCAAGATAAAAGATAGAGGATCAAACTTTAAGTATTGGATTCTTAAAGGGCTAACATTCAAGGGATCACATGCAATTGAACAACATGCAAGGGGTTGCATGCAATTGAATAAACATGCAAGGAGTTGAATGCAAAAGTGAATACAAAACTTAGTGGTACATTCATTATCCCTTGTACAGTGGGAATTCTCTAGATGCCAAGGTTGATGGTGGGAATATATACAAGAGTTGTGTATCATGACTTAGTGATAAGTCATGCAAACCATGAGTTAAAACCATGAGCCATAAAAATCATAAGTTTCAACTTTGGGTACTTGTATGGACAAGATTAAAATTTGAGCCACTTCCATAAAACTTGTATGGACAAGTGCATAAGTCTTCCTCAAAAAATACCTTTTTTTTAGTTAAGCCGAATTCATTAATAAAAGAGTATGTACAAGTACTTTCTTACAAGATAAGAAAGTAGTAATGAAAGCAAGATAACAAAATAACATAACTACTACAAGATGTAGAAAACACCAATGAATTGTCTTCAAGCAATGTAGTATGTCTCTAATCTGAGGAGGAGGGGTGGACAACATTGATCAAACTGGCTCTCAGCTATGTAGGTCGCCGTTGAAGCTACAGGAGTCATTACTATACCATAAGATCCTAGCTATACCTGTGTATCCTATAGTATCTAGATCATATGATTGCTGATATAGATTAAATCAGCATTGATCCATTGATCTTCAACTATGCAGGTTGCCATACCAGGATAGTATGACTCCAGGGTCTTTGCCGGAATAGTTGACATACCTCACCCTATTCACCTTATAGCATACAAGTCATTGTGATTGTTGTCCTCATCTTTATTTGATTGTCTAGTTCCTGTTGCAATAGGTATATGTGTATGCGGGTACTATATTCAGTAGCTGGAGGATGTCGCCTCTTTGATTGTTCATGTGCATTATCAATACCAAATTGTGTCCATTACTCTCCTCGTGGACACGATATGATATTGTATTTGCTCGTTGTTATGCCATCAGTTCCTTATAGCAGCATGTGCTCAACTCGGTATATGGTGCCAAGTGGTTTGTTTTCCCCTAACCTGTACCGTAAAGAAGTAGAAAGATAACAATAGGTTTAAGAAAAAAGTTATATGGGGATGGTGTACTTTACCTCATGCCTTCTCTAATTTTAACATCAGATTATGTTTTATCCCTTCTACTATAATGTGGCTGAGTGCATCAAATCATAGGCTAATCTGCAGTCATAAGTTCCTTTTGGAACAAGTGGACTAGCTCTTTCTTTTGTGTCCTGCTATTAATTCCAATGAAGGTAAACATGAAAACATCACTAAGTCACCAAAATATAACCTCTTATACCTCAGATATCAAGAGTTAACCACTTTGTGTTACATCATTTTGCACCTTCCTTCCTGCTAAAGTTCCAGTCAGATGGAAACAACACCAAAGCATTAGGGACAACATAAAATGTTAGAATAGGAATTACGTCACATACATTCAGAATTCGTCACAATAAACAGTGAACAGATTCACAATAAGCATCCTATATCATGAT
Source organism: Pinguicula moranensis (assembly GCA_028565015.1). NCBI lineage: Eukaryota > Viridiplantae > Streptophyta > Magnoliopsida > Lamiales > Lentibulariaceae > Pinguicula > Pinguicula moranensis. The sequence continues at coordinate 2,600 of JAOWBN010003348.1, read as the reverse complement.
CTATTCATTTGCCCATTAGAGTTATACATTAAAGGTTATACAGCTTAAAGGGTTCACCAGCCAATTATTCATGTTGTAAGGAAATAATCCCGGGGCTCTTTTGGCTCTAATCCACATCCATGATGAATTTTGTATAATGGATAAAATTTGTGTTGCATTCTTTTCAATTCCTTGAAAGAAATGCAAATTTCTATATTTCCAAATGCAACAAATCAATGCTAACCAACGTGTTTTTCAAGATTCTTTATTGACATTATCTGTTTTGATCTCCATGAAGACATGTAGGGCTGACACTTCATTATTGTCAGGTAGTTCTGTGTTGTCCAAAGACATCCAAGCTATCATGAGTTGCCATACCTGCATAACAGTTGAACATTTAGAAAATAAATGTTGTTTGTGTTCATTGTTTGTTTGGCAGAGGGGGCAGCTTATGTCTAGTCCTTGTTGTATTATGTTCCTGCGTTGCAGATTGTCTTTTGTAGGAATTGCGTTTTGCATAAACTCCCAGGAGAAGGCTAGTACTTTCATGGGAGTAAAACAGTTCAAAATATTTAATAACTGCTGCTTTTCTTGTTCACAATAGAACTGTGGGAGGGTTGTGGTAATTTTCTTATATGCACCACTAACCGTGTATCTGCCATTTGTTGTGCCCTCAAAGAAATACATGTCTTTTGTCTGACTATCTGGTTTAGTGTTGGTTAAAGTGGAAGCAGATTATTTTTCTCCTCCATGTCTGATTCTCTTGGTTGCCTTCTCCAAGGCCATATCAAACTCCAGTTTTTGTCATCCCATTGACCTGCATCAGAAACATACATTTGTTTATTAGAAGCCAGTCTAAAAAGTCTAGGAAAGATTACTTCCAGAACAGAATTGTTAAGCCATTTATCAGTCCAGAATTTCAGCCCTTCTTCAGTGCCTAATTTGATCTTGATGTTTTGTAAAAACCAGTTTGATGATAATGTCACTTGAAGATCTTTCCACCAGCTTGAGGCATATCTTGCTCCTCTGGATCTAGCAGTTGTAGATGGAGGTTTAATGAGTTCATTTAAGCTCCCCAAAGACAAGATACCCTTCCTTCCATACTTGGATCTAAGTATATCCATGGATAGAATTTATATTTAAACTTCTTAGTTGGTTTATCTGTCTATGCTTTTTTTATCCTCACATGGTAATATTTTGTGTTACCTTCGCTTTCTTTCAACCACAACGCTCTTTTTTGGTATAGTCTTTGTTATTGTCTTTGCTGTATGAATTGAAGTTCTGTTTTGTCTTTTGTTTGTTGTTGTAGTTCCATCTCTGTTAAGCTTCTCCTTTTGGCAGTCTCATCCAATGACGCTACTGATTATTGTTTATTTTCTATTTCTTTGACCAAAAGTATCTTTCTTTCGAATTCGGAGAGTCAACATCAGAGTTCTTTGCTTTTCTTGCATCACATACCCACTCCAGCCCGTTGCCGAGCATTTTTCCATGTGGTTTTTACTAGGTTTTCAAACTCTTTTACCTAGTTCCAGCAGTTTGGACGGAACGGTGTTGGTCCCCAATCGATTATCTCTTACTTAAGTGTAATAGGCATGTGATATGAGGTCATCCATTCAAGTACCACTTGATGTAGTCTTGGCCATGTAAGTATCCATTCAGACGAAAGTAGAAATCGATCAAGACGACTGGCAGAAGTGTATCTTTTATTTGTCCATGTGTAATGATGTCTTTGTAGTGTGATATCCACGAGCTTAGTTTGTCATATAAATGATCGAAATCTCTCATTTCACTGGTTTGTGTGATCTGCTGAGGTATCAATTCTTCTATATTTCATACCACATTAAAATCTCCACATAGGCACTATTGTCCATCTCGATCCTGTTGCAGAGGAGGTCAGTCCATAGTTGCTTCTTTGCTCGTATTTCACATGGGAAATAAATGTATAAGATCGTAATCTTCCATTTCTTTGGGCCTCATCGTCCTACTAACGCTAAGATTACACGTGCCTCCTCTTTCCAAATCAAAATGATCTGGATTCCATTTACAGAGCAACCCTCCAGAGTTGACTGCCACATTTTTTGCACGCCATTCAAACTATTTGTTTGACATATTTTTTTGACAGTGTCTAAGTGCAATTGAGTCAGACTTGGTTTCCTGAATGCAAATCAGATGTATCTTCTGCTTACGCATCATATTTTTCATATCTCTCATTTTTCTTCTCTCTTAAACCCCTCACATTATAGGTTGTAATGTTCATAAAATTAAGTTGCTTCCTGCTAGGCATCAATGTGTTGTTTAAGCAGCACAGGATTGTTGCGATGGACTCTAGGTTGCAGAACTTGTGACCTCTCCGTTATTAATAATGGTGTCCACTACATGAGCTATCAAAACTCAATGTTAATATCTAACTTTAGAATAAGATTTTCAAATTTCTCTCTTTATATACGTACCTAGCCCTGGGCAGCGGTGCGGGCGGTGCTGAAATAGCTCGTACCGCGTCCCGCCCACGAAAGTTGCGGTTCCAAAAATCTATACCGCAAACCGCCCGCGAAGAGCTGTTACCGCACCACACCGCACCGCGAAACATTGGCGGTACAGTGCGGTGCGGTGCGGGTGTTACC
>JAOWBN010003347.1:0-35629 GCA_028565015.1 Pinguicula moranensis | reverse complement strand
ATCAGCAACAGCAGAGAATGATCATCCAGCAGAATAATATCTCCAACATTCAACAGCAGCAGGCAGTTAGTCGACAGAATAATCTTCAGAGCTTGCATTCGCAGCAATTGAGTGGCCAGCAGAATAATCTTCCAAACGTACATCAGCAACAATTAGGCCCTCAAGCTAATCTTTCTGGTTTCCAGCAGCAGCAAATGGTTGGTATCCAACATGGTAATTCGAGCTTGCAAGCTAATCAGCAACCTGTCCATATGCTACAGCAATCTAAGGTTTCTGCACAGCATCAAATGCAGCAAAACATGACAAACATGTTGCCTAATCAATCTCAGCAGCCACAGTCACAGCCAATGCAGCAACAGTTGATGTCGCAGATGCAACCACAATCAGGTCAGCTGCACCAACAGTTAGGTTTGCAGCAACAGGCAAATGTATTATCAAGAGATATGCAACAAAGGGTTCAAAACTCTGGTCCCATTCAACAGCAGATCACAATTGATCAACAAAAGCAGATACCACAACCTCAAAGAGCCATTTCAGAGGTGCAAATAGGTAAGTCATTGATCTTTAAGTTATTGAACGACTGCTCCTTGATGCTTGAGGCTAACATCTCGATTTCTAGGCTCCCCATTTTTTCCTCCATTGAGCCAGTATCTTCAACTTCGAAATTACAATTACAAGTCTGAAAATTTTACATATTCAAGCAAAATATTAGTTTAGTCAAGTTCAATACCGCCTATCTCTCAGTTTGTTGTTTCTTGTTTTGAATTCTATCGAATTTAAAGATGCCCTCTCGAGTTTTTAGATGCTTTACTAGTACACATACATGTACTTATTTCAGGAAATGTTGTTCTGTTTATTGGATTTTCTAGACAAATATCTCCATTATTTTATTCTAAATTTATAGATTGACTCACCAGTATCGGTTTAATAATGCAAGTTTTTAAATTTGGGCTTTGTGCTTGAATTATGGCTATTTTTGCAAGCCACTGCTTACAATTTCTGAATGGGTAACACACTTTTCATGAATGCCCTGTTCTACTGTCATTTATCATTGGTAATTCTGTTGCTTTAGCTAACACATATAGTGTAGCATCTTTAGATTGCTTGTCGCCAATAGGAAATGTAGGTTGTGGAGACTGGCAAGAGGAGATTTATCAGAAGGTACTATATCCAGACTATTTTCTTTTTTCGGCCTAAAAGAACTTTTTAGGTAGGCGCTGAGTGGCTATCATTTTTCCATTTATATCATGCACCAGTTGGTATAAGAAATTTTGTGATACAATAAAAATCTGTCTTATGTTTAACTTATGATGTCAAGCTCAATTGCAGATCAAATCCATGTATGAGATGTATTATCATGAGTTGAATGAAATGTGCCAAAGGATGGCTATTAAATTGCAACAGGTGAGCTTTTATTTTAGATGTTCCAATATATTTTACCCTACTTTTTCTGCTGAGTTGTGTATTATTGTGCCATACGTTAGATTTTATGGAAAGCTAAACAGATTGAGGTAGCTAGTTTTTCTCAGTGGATATATTTCTCAGTATGTAAATTACAAAATGACAAGATTTCTCTAAGAGGTTAGGCTTTTGAGTAGACACGATTGTACACGTCCTTGTGCACACGTTCGGAGAAGCTATAGCAGCAAAAGGATTTCAAGAAAGAAATGTTTTTTAATTATGATAGGCCAACCTTATATATGAGTTTAGTACAAGGGTTTAAATTAGTAAATAACTAAAGCCTTGAGTAAACTCTAAGATGGGTCACTATATTCCAACACTCCCCCTCAAGTTGCGGTGAAAATATCGACCAACCCAAGCTTGCGGAGAGATAGCTGTAGGAACCCCGGTCCAACGAGCTTGGTGAACACATCGGTAGTCTAATCTTGGAGGAGACAAACTCCGAGGAGATTATACTTGATCGGACTTTATCACGGATAAACTGAACATCTACCTTGATGTGTTTTGTTCTCTCATGAAGGATGGAATCATAGGATAACATAATAATAAACTTATTATTAGAGGTGGGCAAACGATCGAGGCCCAATTTTTGACTGAATTTTGAGATTTCGGGTCGGGATCGGGACTAAGGTTTTAGTCCTGAAAAAGTTCGGGTCGGGATCGGGTTTGGGAGGATGGAAAAAAATTTGGGAGGATGGAAAATAATTAAAAAATATTAAAAAAACTTCTAAAAAAATACTTGAAAATTTTAAAATAATAAAAAAACAATAAAAATTCTAATATTTCAGGCCTCGAGTCGGGATTGGGATTCAAGCATACCCGATCCTGAATTCCGATTGTCCACCCCTAACTTATTATCACAATACAAATTGGATGAATCCGTAGCTGGAAATCCCAACTTCTGAAGGATGGAACGAAGCCATAGTAGTTCACATGTCCCTTGGGCCATGCCCCGATACTCAGCTTCAACGGAAGAGCGGGAGACAACAGCTTGTTTCTTACTTTTCCACGAGATGAGGTGACTCTCGCGAAAAGTGCACAGACTGGAAGTGGAACGACGAGCACTTTTCGAATCTGCATAATCAGCATCTGTAAAATAGGAGAGGCCAGACTGAGGTCTTGATCTAAAGAAGAGACCAAGACCAGGACAAATCTCAAATACCAGAGAATATGATAAATTGCATCTAAATGTGATGTGCACGGCGAGTGCATAAATTGGTTGACAACACTAATAGCGAAAGTGATATCTGGTCTTGTGTTTGTCAAATTTATGAGGCGACACATGAACAACTGGTACACAAATAGATCTGGTAATAATTCTCTCATATCTGCAGATAACTTCAGATTCAGATCCATGGGAGAAGAGGCAGGCGTACACCCGAGCATCCCAGTGTCCTGAAGAAGGCCAAGCGAGTACTTTCGCTTGGACTCGGAGATACTTTGCCGACACCTAACCACCTCAATACTGAGAAAGTATTTGAAAGAACCCAAATCATTAACATCGAATGACATCCCAAGATGACGCTTTACTTGGAAAATACCAGTTGCATCATCCACATTAATAATGATATCATCCACATACACTGAGATAATGATGCACTATCCTCGAGAATTACGCCGAGTAAAACAAGTATGGTCGGAATGATACCGAGTGAATCCCAAAGTGAGTACCGCTTTGCCAGTGTTGTCGGGGGCACGCCGCCGGCGATGTCACCCCCCAGTGGCTGGGGCGGGAGACATCCCGAAAGCGCGGCCGGGGCGCCGAGGGGCGAGGTGGAGTGTCGTTCTTACTGATTTCTAGGGCTTTGTAGGAGACGAAGTTCGGCGCGCGCAGTCGACCGCTTCTTTGTTCTCTTGTTTCCCATGATTTCTAGGGTTGCGTGCATCGTTGTCCATCGTTGAAGTTGAAACATTTCTGGGGGTTTGTGTCTGTGTGTCGTGTTGAAGTTGAAACATTGGGGTTTGTGTTAGTGTGTGATTAAATAGAAGTTCGACTTGAATTTTTTTTATTTATATCTGAATTAATAAATATTTTTATATTTTCTTCCTATTCTAATTTAGCAGTGGAGACATGTTTAAGTTTCAGGATATTGATCTATTAAAAATATAAAATTGTATTTTCATCTTATTTTATTTAATAATGAGGTATGAATATTTTATTTTGTATAAATGAGTTGTTTTATATTATTTTAAAAGAATAACTATATAAATAAAATAATTATATATTTATTTTTTAAAATTTAAAAATTAGCGCTCCCCGATTCATGGGGCGCGCGCCCCATCGTCTCGTCGCCCCACGTCCCAATTTTTTAGCCTATCGCCCCGGTGCGCCACGCGCCTCTAACAACACTGCGCTTTGCTGAAGCGGCCAAATCATGCACGAAGAGTTGCTTGAAGCTATAGAGAGATTTTCGAAGATGGCAGACTCTGTGAATACTCCCCCTCATCCCGAAAACCCCGCGGTGGATCTATGTAGATTGTCTCGGATAGATTCCTATTAATAAACACATTCTTGACATCAAGCTGATACAAGGGTCACGAATAAGAGGCAACAATCAAGACAAGTAGCTGGACGATGGTGAGCTTAGCCACAAGTGCAAAAGTATCCCAAAATCTTTACCGAGGACCTGAATGAACCATTTAGCCACAAACCGGGCTTTGTAGCGATTGATAGTGCCATATGCCAAATAATTCACACTAAACACCCATTCAGCCAAAGGTACGTTTCCCGAGGGAAGAGCAACGAGGTCCCAAGTTTGATTGCACTGAAAAGCATCCATTTATTCTTTCATGGCAGCAACCGGATCAGGATTCTGGAGGGCCTCATGAACAGACGGGAATAGAGACTGAATCAACTACACTAATGAAAGAGTGATGGGATTAGGACAAGCCCTGATAAGAAATATACTTAAAGATAGGGTGATTAGTATAACATGTAAAAGTTAATCGATTAGGTTGGCGTCGGTCACGGGTAGGATACCGAGGAATGTCAACATCAGAAGTTATGGAGAGGAGACACAGTACTTGAATCCGACAAAGACTCTGGCAAGGGCGCAGTGGAGCGTGGACAACGAGAATACGTACGTAGGGGAACCGGAATTGGGGATCAGAGATAGGAACTGGAGCAGGTGGAGGGTCATGTATCGAGACAGGACGAGGAATAACGGACATATCCTCTGCAATAGGTTGAACAACAGTGTCCATAGATGGATAAGTACGTGTAAAAAAAGAATGATCTCTAGAAATGTGACATTCAAAAAGTTATAAAAATGACGAGTCACAAAGTCATAGCATTGATATCCTTTGGACATAGAGGAGTATCCAACAAAAACACATCTGGCAACCTTATCATCAAGTTATGTATGGTAAGACTTTTGTTTTGAATAAAGACATGAGGGACAATAGGGAAGAGTATGCCACCAGGCTTAAGAACATGAAGAGGAGCCGCATATAGGACACGGCTAGGAGTACGATTAATAAGATATATAGCAGTGAGGACGTCTGTGCTAGAAAGGCTTAGGAACACCCATACCACTCAAAAGACACCGTACAACTGACATGACATGATGATTCTTACATTCCGCCACACTATTCTGTTTAGGAGTATAGGGGCAATTAAATTGTTGGAGAATGCCACATTGGTTAAGTTCCGCCCTAAATTCATCCGAAATATATTCACGACCATTATCAGACTAAATATACGCACAACAATATGATATTAGGTTTTGACCATTTGCAAGAAAGTGAGAAAGTGAGAAAGTGAGAAAACCTCGGATTTTTTCTTCATTAGATAAACCCAAGTGCAAAAAGTATTATCATCAATAAAGGTGACATAATATTGGTGCTGGGAGAATGTTGTGACAGGTGAAGGACTCAAAACATCAGAATGAATAAGATCAAAAGCACTCGGTGCCAGTGCATGCGATGAATATATGACGTACGAGTATGTTTAGACAATTCACAAATCAACAGTGAAAATGAAAATGCTTCCAAGGTTTATTCAAAGAAGGAAATAACCAACATAAATACTAAAAGTTTGCATGTCTAAGTCGAGCATGTCACAGATCTAAGGTTTGTAGAGAAAAAAATGCAATTATGGGAGTTTGGCAAAACAAATTGGAGGGAGAGTGAAGAGGACACTCGAGATGGGGGAGGTTCACCAAAGTAGTAGAGATTGTCACGCTCATGCCCCTTGCCAAAAAATTTCTTTGAATCCAGGTCCTACAAATAGCAACAATGGGATAGAAAAACAATTGCACAATTATGATCTTTGGCAAGGTGATGAACCGAAAGAAGATGAAGCAAAATTGGGGACATAGTAAACAGATGAGAGAGTGATGTTAGAGGATAATTGAGCATAACCCTGATTACGGAATGGAAGATCTATCTGCAATACAAACCGACTGGTCAATGGGGGTAAATGGGAATGTAAAGGTAGAAGGCTCACCGGTCATATGGTTATTTGCACCCGAATCCAGAATCCATGCAGGGTGGGTTGACTTACCATGAAGAGCTACAGGAGTATCCGCAGCGACAACAACAACCATGGGACCCGAGGCGGAAGAAGAGATGTTCAACCCAAAATGCGATTGAAACTGACTATAGTCAGGAGGAGAAGGCACATTTTTAGCAACTGCTCCCATATGGGGAGCACCTCTACTATGTCATGCACGATCAACTGATCGATTTTGGTCAAATTGCATCTTATTCTAGACGAAGGGAAAAGCATTGATCTATAGTATGTCCCGATATGCGACAATGCTGACAATAACGACAATTACCCCCAGAATATTGGCCTGAGGGAGCAACAAAGGCCATCTGACGGGCACTTGTGAGTGAGATCCCGAAAATAGCAGCTGGCGAGGGAAGAAGACGAGATTGGCGCTCATCACCATCCACTATAGCGAAGACCTCAATTAAAGAGGGCATAGTAGTGATATTCAAAATTTGGGGTGCAAAGGGCCTCGAATTTGGGCGTCAAGCCCATCAAGAACTGATATGTCTGACAACGATCAAGATGCTTTGATTCAACAACACCGTCATTTGGAAAATTACTCAGAGGCTCATATTGGTTAAGTTTCTCCCAGCGAGTCTGCAGATAATCAAAGAAGTCAGTGGCAGACAACCACAAGATGGCCTGGGAAGCATGGTTGATATCATAATAGAGTTCAAAGATCCGAGAGTCATTGTGTGCATACGCAAATATCTGATTGAAGTCGGCCCAAAGTCCAAAGACATTTTTGTGGTACATAAACATGTCTTTTTAGACATGTTCTTCCATGGAGTTAAACATCCACTCCCATGATCACACAATTATCCATGTATCATTCTTCATATGTTGCAATCGATTCGTATGGAGCCTTTTTTTCCAAGAAGCCAGCTAATCTTATGTTTTTCGCCTAGAAATATCTTTAGAGAGTTTAGGCCACATGAAAGTTCTTCCCGTTCAACAATACACTAGTAATACGCTGCACTGATGTGTTGTGTGTGAAAGACACGTCGGCGTGGGAGTCAACAACCTTCGCTTTTGTAGGATCCCTCGTGATATTACACAAAGAAAATTAACATTGGAATAGTAACAAGAACTTACGACTGGTACGAATACACAATTCACTGGATAACAGTGGCAAAATAGACAATGGAGATCAAACACTCGATCTTCCAAGAACACTGGATTGATTAGACAATGGAGACTAGATACTCGATCATTCAAGGATAAAGAATAGACGGACCAAGGTTCTTAATCCATTAGAGGAGAACCCACATGCTTAGATCTGCAGCCAAATTGGCTGCATGGGAGATGGCGACGGTGCTGCCGTCGGGTGGGAGTGGAGTGGGGGCGGTGATTTTCAGACGGAGTGCTAGGGTTTAGGTTCTGATACCAAAAATGACTTCTGGGCAGGGAAGGAATTCTTTTTATTATGATAGTCCAACCCTGTATATAAGAATTTAGTACAAGGGGTAAATTAGTAAATAACTAAAAATTAAGTAAACTCTAGAAGATGAGCTTGAGCCAATATTCCAACAGCAGCAAACTCAGATTTTGATGCAACTTCACTTTTTTTCCTCCTTTTTGTTGGGTTTATATTAATAAGCGTGTATTATGGGCTTGGACCCAAGTAGAGAGGACTAGATATTGTGCTGAACCCTAATGACAAAACTAAGGTTTGAATTCATATTCTCTCTCAAACTCACATGGTACAGAGCCATGTCAACACACGCTGCCGCCGCCGTCGACCTGCCTTGCCATTTCTTGTCGATTGGTCCAATCAGATTTCCAAAATTCGACCAAAATCCAGCTAGATCTGGAGTTTTTAGTTCATGATTTCCCAGCGAAATCTGCAGATTCTACCTTCACTTCTGATTTTCTGCTCTGGTGAGTATAGTCGTCGATCTTGTGACATTCTGACCGTCCTGACCATCCCGTCGGGTCGCCTGAGCGCCACCTCCACCTCCATTGCCAAAGCGTCGCTGCTGCCAGAGAAAAAACGTGTATAGTTTCTTCTGCTCTATGCACTCGTGGTCTTGGTTAGCTGATTGGTTTTGTTGTTTGATGGATATTGCTGTTTCTTTGCTTGTGTTGGCATTGTTCATTGTGCATTGTTGATCGTAGATTGTTGATGTTGCTTAGACTTGGTGCATCCAACTAGGCGTGTAGTGGATTGGTTGTCGTGGCATGAATGATGGGTGTGGCATTTGACACATTGTTGGAGTGTTGTATTTGTGATTGTGTTGTCGAATTGTTGATATTGGAGGTTGATTGTTGTGGAGTGGATATTTGCTATTAGTTTGCTAATTGTTGAGGTTGCTTGTTGTGCGTTGTGAATGTTTGGGTTGGTGCTGCTTATAGATTGGATTGTGGAGTAGTTTAGCAGTGTTGTTAGGGGCGCGCCCCAGGCGTGGGGCGCTTAGTGCGCCCGAGATATCGCCCCGGGGTGGTTGGGGAGGGCGATATCCCGAGGGAAGGGCCGGGGCGCACGGGGCACGCGAGGCGAGTTGGGTCGCCGAGGGGTGCGCGAGAAGTGCGGTGAAGTTCAGGATCTTTCGGCTGAAACTGGGAGAAGAAACTGGGCGCGCGAAAAGATCAGCGAAAGATTTGGGGAGGAAGGAGATGAACAGTGAAGATTTCGGGAGGAAGGAGATGAACAGTGGAAGATATAATTGGCTTAATCGAGAAAAATCTGGACACATGAGTGGGACTGATTGACACTGACGTGACTGTTATTGGAATTGGTGGAATTGGTGGGATGAATAGGATGTAACAAATTGAATTATTTTTATTTTATTTTATTAATATATCAAAATTAAAATAAATAAGTGTCCAAAAATAAAAATAACATTTCTTTAATAGAATAGATAGTTGATTTTTAAAACATCAAAACATGAAATTAATTTAATATAAAATATAAATGTTTTATTTTGTATAAAATAATTTTTTATATTTTTTTTACATGAGATACTTTATAGGTTATAGTGGATTAGTTAATTGGATAGATAATTATATCAATAAAGTAAGTATATATTTTTTTAAAATTAAAAATTTAGTGCGCCCCGATTCGTGGAGCGCATGCCTCGTCGCCCCGCGCCCCACTTTTTTACCTCATCGCCCCGGTGCGCACCGCGTTCCTAACAACACTGTAGTTTAGTGATTGTTGTATGAAGGATTGAAGGTCATGTTTGTTGTTTTAGCTTGTTACTTGGTATTATGATTGTGGTTGTGTGCGATGACGAGAGAAAGACGGATTGGAGGCTCTGGGTAAGCTCAGTCCTGAGACTCTGAAAGCTTTGATTAGATTTGTTCAGGGATGAATATGTTTTCTCCTACCGCAAGTGATGTGAGTGTCCATGACAAGACTCGTACATGTTTCCAGTGTGGAGAGAGGCCATTTGATGAGGTCTAGTTCCAGACCAAGGAGAGACAAAGTCTGGGTGGAGCAGACATGGTTGTGGAGGTATGAGAGGTTGTAGACGTGGTTATCGTACACACCTAATTGTTGATGCTAAGGAGGATGAACTTGAAGGCCCTAGCGATTGTCTACCAACCCTACCAGGCGTGTCTGGTAATGTTCATGTTGCTCTACACTCGATTGCATGAGGTATGTATGATTCATTTGCACTTGCATCATTTCCTACCGCCGGCGCCCCGGATTGGATGTGATTTGGGGCATCCACACACGTGACGGGATCTTTTAGGGAGTCATGTTTAGTGTTAAGACTGGTGTTAGTACTAATCGCTTGCACTTCACTGATACTCTGACATTGTCTGAAGTTTTGCATGCCCCTTCATTTCTTGTTAACCATCTCTCTATTAGTGCTATTATTCTTAAACTCAACTGTCATGTTATCTTTGATATTTCACATATGATCTTTTGGAGAAAAGGTCTGGCCAAGTTCTTGGGACTGACACATGGCGTGATGGACTGTGGTACCTTGATAGAAAGAGCAGGGCCTCAACCCTTTCATTGATGACAGAGAGATTTGAGAGGGAGAAGAGGATCATGACGGAGCTATTGCTGAACCATAAACGCTTAGGTCACCCATTGTTTTCCCTTTATGAGTCGCTTGTTCCCTCGATCTTTTGCACAAGTCAGTAATGATACATCGGTCTATGATGTTTGTGAGTTGGGTAAGCATACCAGAAGCTCCTATGTTAGCTTTGGTCATAGGAGTTCTCGGGTGTTTGATGTCGTATGTTCTGATGTTTGGAGGCCCAGTCCGACTTCAACAGTTAATGGATATTGATATTTCGGGACTTTTATTGATTGTTGCTCCCGAGTTACTTGGTTATACTTGATGAAAAATAAGAGTGAGGTCTTTGCATGTTTTAAAGATTTTCACAAGGGAGATTCAAACTCAGTTTGGTGCCGTTGAGGTTTGATAATGGCACAAAATACACGAATAAGTCATTTGGGAATTATCTGTCATTTTATGGGATTAGACATCAGATCACGTGTCCCTACACACCATAGCAGAATGTGGTTGCGGAAAGAAAAGAATCGCCACCTTCTTTACGTTGTGAGGAGCATGATGTGATATCTATGAATGTTCCCAAATACTTGTGGGGGCGAGCAGTTATGACAGCAACTTATTTGATAAATCAAGTACCCTCCCGAGTATTGGAGTGAAAATTTTAATTTCAGATACTGATTGGCACTAGAAGATGTGTTTTAACTGCGGACATTCGGTTGTGTATGCTTTGTGAAAGATAATCGGTTCAGAGTCGGTAAATTGGATCCAAGAGCTGGGAAGTGTCTTTGTGGGATACTTAGCTACCCAGAAGGGTATGTTTGTTGGAGTTCAGTCGAACGTTGACTGTTTGTGAGTATGGATGTCACATTTCGAGAGTTTGAACCTTATTTCACCCAGGGGGACCTGCACCGTTCAAGGACTCGCCCCGAGTTGGTCGAAGAGAGGGGCAAAGTGACATGAAAGGTGAGTCACTGATAGTGAGTGGGAGTATATGGCCAGAGGGGAGAGTGGTATGAGAGGTGAGCTATAGACAATGACTGTAGGGGCAATTCCATGTCCTTGTCCAGTTCGAGACACAGGTGGTGAGAAGATGAGTTTGAGTGATATTGATATTCCGGAGCTGCGTCACAAGTACCACAGGAGAGGAGAGAGGAGTCGCTTGTCCCATGTCTCGATGCTTGGTCAATCCTGACTCCGAAGACACCTGCACAACCACAACAGATCACTCAATACCCATCAATGATATTATTCCTTTCCATATTTCTACTGACATTGGTCCTTTTCACACTTCTCCTTAGCCCTTACCGGTGAGGTGAACCGCCCCCTAACATAAGGGAAACCTATACTCGCGGATCACAGTCATTATTTAAAAAAGTGTTAATGGGGGTGTTCCACCTGATTTGTATGGATTTTCACATGATATTGTCAATCACATATCTTATTCTCACATATTACATTGCCATGGGGCTTTTATTACTTTTTTGGACAGTGTCTTTGTGGTTAAGTGCTGGCAGGTTGCAAATGAGGATCCGAAGTTGAGAGTTGTTATGATAGAGGATTTGGGAGGCTCTTGTGAAGAATGGGATCTGTGAGCTTGAACCACTGCCACCGAAGAAGAAAACTATTGGATGTATGTGGGGGTTCACTGTGGAGCAGAATCCAGAGGGAGAGGGAGAGGGAGAGCGATACAAAACTCGAATGGTAGCAAAGGGTTATAGCTAGACCCATGGCATTGATTATGATGAGTCCTTTGTACCGATTGCCAATATGAGTACAGTATGGACCCTGGTCTCCATAGCAGCAAACAAATGATGGAATCTGTATCAGCTTGATGTGAAGAATGCATTACTCCGTGGTAACCTACTTGAAGAGGTGTACATGGATATTCTCTCAGGATTTGGCACAACTCAGACAAATGGGAAAGTTTATAAGCTCAAAGAGTCTTTACATGGTCTGAAGTGAGCCTCAAGAGCATGGTTCGACAGATTCAGGAAGGCATGGGATATCATCAGACTAATGCTGACCACACTGTCTTCCTGAGGTACATGGGATGTCATACCACAATACTGGCTGTCTATTTGGTTGACATGATTATCACAGGTGATGATGAGAGAGATAGCAAAGTTGAAGATGAGACTGAGCAAGGAGTTTGAGGTGAAAGACTTAGGATAGATGAGATACTTCCTTGGGATCGAGGTAGTTCGAGGGCCAGAGGGGATAGTTTATCCCAGAGAAAGTATGTTCTAGATTTGCTCAAAGAGACAGGTATGCTAGGTTGCAAGTCTGCCAAAATACTGATTGAATAGAGAGTGAATCTGAGTGTTGATGGCAGTCGGTTGATAGAGAGAGGTATCCGAGATTGTTGGGACGTCTGATATACTTGGGTCACACCCGATTTGACATCTCCTTTATTGTGAGTGGCGTGAGTAGATTCGTGCATGACCCTAAAACGGGTTACATGAATGCGGTGTACCATATATTGAGATAATTGAAGAGTGCATCGGAAAAGGATTGACATTTCGGAAGAATGGGAACCTGCGCATCGAGGGATAATGTGATTCAGATTTGCATAGTTGTGCTGATGACAGGAAATTCACATTTGGATACTGTATGTTTGTAGGGGCAATCTGGTCTCCTGGAAAAGCAAGAAACTGTCTGTTGTTGCCCATTCTACAATTGAAGCAGAGTACAGACCCATGGCCCTTAGTGTTGCTGAGATAATGTGGCTTAGGTCTCTGCTGATAGAGTTGAAGATGGATGAAGGAGCATCGATGCAGTTGTGGTGTGATAACAGGCCAACTATTAACATTGCCAACAATCCAGTTCAACATGACAGAATCAAGCACGTGAAGATTGACAGATTCTTCATTAAATAAAAGATGACCAGTGGACTATTAGAACTGGGACACATGGTTACTAAGGAACAGATAGTTGATTATCTCACCAAAGGTCTTAGTACGATAGATGTGGATAAACTTTGTAACAAAACGGGCTTAATAGATATCATTCGCCCATCTTGATAGAGAGTGTTGGGTTTATATTAATAAATGTGTTATGGACTTTGGGCCAAGTAGAGAGGACTATATATTGTGCTTAACCCTAATGAGAAAACTAAGGTTTCAATTCATATTCTCTCTCAAACTCACATTTTTCTATAAGCATTGTCCGCCTTCTTTTCTTTTTAATAAGCATTGTCCTCCTTTTATGTTGTCCTCACCAGGCTCATAAAGCCAGTGTTAATAATGACTGCACACGACACTGTTCGATTCTTTAATTGGCATCACCTTGTGATTTCTAAATATACATTTGGTTCTCTTGATTAATGCATGCCTTTCTACATTGTACAGCATGATCCAATTCAT
The DNA here is from genome assembly GCA_028565015.1 of Pinguicula moranensis. Taxonomy (NCBI): domain Eukaryota; kingdom Viridiplantae; phylum Streptophyta; class Magnoliopsida; order Lamiales; family Lentibulariaceae; genus Pinguicula; species Pinguicula moranensis. The sequence goes on along the minus strand of JAOWBN010003347.1, from coordinate 22,337 downwards.
CAACCACAAAAGAATGACCAACTTGAAAAGTTCAACTTTTTTAAGGTTATGTTGGAAAGACTTCTGGCATTTCTGCGAACTAACAAGAAAGATATTCAGATTTCTCACAAGGAAAAGATTGTGGGGGCTGAGAAACAGATTGTGAATATTCTGAATTCACATAGGCCTCGAAAACCTGTCGCTTCGTTGCAGAAAGGGCAGCTTACACAGCGTCACATGCTTTCTGTGCAACCACCTCAACAACAGCCTCAGATTTCTCATATGCACACAAATGAAGGTCAAATGAATTCCCAAATGCAAACAGTGAATGTACAGGGTTCGGTCGTGACACCCCAGCAGAACAATTTGTCAAACCTGCAGAATAATTTATTATCTTCTGTGTCCAGTGTTCCAAATGCTCGTCAGAATATGATAGATGCCCTCAAACCCGGTTCAAATGTGGATCCTGGACAGGGCAATGGGTTGAATCAAATGCAACAAGTAGCTATGAACTCTCTACAGCAGAATCCTGTGAGTGGTCCCCAGCAGATGAATCCTAACTCTATGTCATCTCAAACTGGGTTAACAACACTGGCATCTGGTGTTAATCCCTTACAGACAAATTCTCATATGTTTCAAACACAACAAATAAAACAGGAGCGACAAATGTTTTCAACCCAGCAACTAAAACAGCAGTATCAGCAACGACAGATTCAGCAGATGATACAGCAACAACAGCAACTACAAACTACCCAGCAGCAACAGCAACTACAAACTACCCAGCAGCAACAGCAACTACAAACTACCCAGCAACAGCCTTCTCAGTTGCCTGTACAGCAGATGACACAGCTTAATCAGATGACTGATGCAAATGATGTGAAAATGAGGCACCAGATGGGGGCGAAATCTGGAATTCTCCAGCAACATAGTTCTTCTGGCCAGCGGTCATCGTATCATCACCAACAAATGAAGTCTGGAACACAGTTCTCTATTTCCTCACAGCAGGTTCTTCAGGTGGAATCCCCACAGATTGGTCATCATTCTTCCCCCCAACTTGATCAACATAATCTTCTGTCATCCCATACAAAAGCTGGAACTCCTTTGCAATCTGCAAACTCACCTTTCATTGTCCCATCACCTTCAACTTCTATGGCTCCATCTCCTATGCCAGGCGATACCGAGAAAATCACTTCTGGTGTTTCATCGTTGTCAAATGTTGGAAATACAGTAAATCATCCACCTTCTGCTGCATCTAATATACCAAATCAGTTCCTTGCTATTGGTACTCCTGGGATATCAGCCTCACCTCTACTAGCAGAGTTTACCAGTCCAGATGGGACCCAAGGGGTTGCATCAAATATTGTTTTCGGAAACTCTAATGTAGTGGAGCAGCCGCTTGATCGCTTGATCAAAGCAGTAAGTTGGAGACTACCAATACTTGAGCCTATGAGTTATCAAGCGCACACCCTTACACATGATCTTATGTTTCGCATATTTCTTTTTGTAAAGTTATTATGTATCTTATTTGAGTTTGATTTTTATCTGATGTTTCCTTTCTGCAGGTGAAATCTCTGTCTCCTAGGTCCTTGAGTGCTTCAGTTAGTGACATTAGCTCAGTTGTCAGTTTGGTTGACAGAATAGCTGGATCTGCTCCAGGAAATGGATCAAGGGCAGCTGTAGGTGAAGATTTGGTTGCTATGACAAAGTGCCGTCTTCAGGCTAGAAATTTCTTTGCTCAAGATGGACCTAGTGGCGCCAAGAAAATGAGACGTTATACCTCTGCAATGACATCTAATGTTGTTTCATCAACTGGCAGCATTAATGATAGTCTCAGGCATTTAAGTGGTAATGAATCTGATGCGGACTCCACTGGAGCATCTTGCATCGAACAGCCTAGAACTGGGGTAGTGATTACATTTATTCTTTTATTAAAGAACCAAAACTAGTATAGGAAGGTGAAAATTGGAATTATTATCATCCTTATCCATGTCTTTCCTTATTAACTACAGTATAGCAAGTTCCAGGCTGTAGACAGCCGCTGAATGTTAATGATAACAAGCAAGGTACCCATCCCCTTACAATAGTCTCTTAAGTTGAGGTACTTAGTTCATCAAGTACATGAAGTATTTAGTGTCATAGTTTCTACTAGCTAGCAGTAATCAGTGCTTTTGCTTACCAATATAAATGAAGCATTCACGACTGGGGCACTAGTTATTCCTTTAACTTTTCATGTTTTCCTTAAGATGAAGCATTTGGGGGATTATTTATTCCTGAGTATAACTTGCATTTGTTTGGTTGGTTGCGTTCGCTTTCTTGTGATGCCGATAAGCAAATGGGTCTTTGTCTTTGGTTAGTTTTTAAGATTATCCTTGGTACGAGCTTCCAATAATGTACGGGATCTAAGTTAATGCTTGTATACGCAGATTACCAGTGTCTTTCCATACCCTGTTCAGTAATTCAGTGCACGCTTGTTTGGTTTAGTGCAAAGGCCTTCTGTATATTATAAGGGAATCAATACTTGCAGGCTAACCATGAACTTCAAGAAGAACTACGGGAAATAAACCAGAGGCTCATTGACACCGTAGTGCATATCAGTGATGATGTTGATCCAACTGCAGTTGCTGCTGCCTCTGGAGTTGGAGAAGGAACTGTCGTGAAGTGCTCTTTCAGCGCTGTTGCTCTTAGCCCGAATCTGAAATCACAGTATGCTTCAGCACAGATGGTGAAATTCTGAATCCCTCACCCGTTCTGATCTCACCTCTTTTCCTGTAGTGAAAAGTGTGCCTTTCTTTAAATGCAGTCCCCAATTCAGCCTCTAAGATTGCTCATCCCTAAGGATTATCCGAACTGTTCTCCAGTACTTCTGGACAAGTTTCCAATTGAAGTCAGGTTGGTGCACATGAAGTTTGTAGTCATCTTCTTTATCTGCATGTGCGATGTGATCTTTTCATAACACTACCGTTTGTTGTTGACCTTATCTATTATATGGTGAAAAAGATTTCTAATGTCCAAAAATGAGTTCCTCATTGCGGTACATCAATTCTCATCATCACTTGCATTCTGTTGTTCATGGTTGGTGTTTGTCAGATCATCTTGAACATGTAACTCATTGTTTTTAGCCACAGCTTATTACTCTTCTGATTGATATTCAGTAGGATGTTCGTAAAGAAGCACAAATCATGACTACAAACTATGATTTATGCTTCTTTATGAAACATGTAGAAGTTCTACTTTCTCATGTAGCCATGGAACATATTTGAAACATATAGCCATGGAATATACCTTTCCATTCTGAAAGATACACGAGAAGTAGAACTTCTAATTCTCTTTCATCTTTTTCTCTTATTCTTTGGTTGTTTCAAGAGTGTAGTTCTTTTTTAGTATGTTCAATGTGAAAGATTGCTGCTCTAGCAAAATGGCATTAAGTATTGAGCCTTAATGTGTTTTGTAGGAAAAAGTACTAATATGATAAAAGCATGATCTTGTTCTTTTTAATTTGTCATCAGTTACTCTCGCTGAAGTCATAGTGTTAAAGAAAACGTGTATTAGGTGTACCTAATTCTACACACACCAACCACAAAAACAGCTCTACACACACCAACCCCCTTCTATATGTATCGACAAAGAATGATGAAGAAATAAGACACGAAAACAAGATTCGATCTTAACTGAGTGTGTTATTTCAACTAGGTATCAGAGCTAAAACCGTCCCCGCTGCCGCATCACCCAAAACCACCGCTGCTACATCATTCAAAGCCCGAAATCGCCAGTCGCCGCCACGCGTCCGCCGCCGGAGAAGGAGCGCCAGAGCACGCCCATCCCGAAAACCCACAGATCCAGGCCAAAAACGGTTGTCGCCCGCCGATTTCGCGGCGAAAACTGCCGCAAAACAGCTAAGGTTTCGCCCACTGTTTACGTTAGATCTACGGCGCGTCCGCGGAGACCGAGACCATCGGAATCGCGCCGCCAAGAGCTTTCCGTGGGCATATTACACGCACGCGCCACCGGAGGTGAAAATCCAGAATCTTCGATTCTGTGAGCTCGTCGCATTTGTCAAATCCGTTTTCGTAAATGTTATTCCGTTTGATCAATATTTGTGTTTCCATTGATGAATTAAATAAATTAGGCATGATGTGGAGGGGATAATTGATTGATTGTTGCTGGAAAGTTATAGTAATTGTGTTAATTGTTGCGGGAAACGGTTGGAAATATTGGCAAAACTCACCATGCTACACTGCAGCTTATCCAAGGGATAGTGCAGGGGATGAGTATGTCACCAATGCCGATTGTTCCATCTACCACACAGGTCAAGCTTGACCTACCAACTGTTGATTTGAAACTGGATGGACGAGCCTCCTATGTTAGTTGGTCCCATCGAATTGAGACTATGTTGGTGGGTAGAAAATTAGGAAGCTATCTCACATGGGATGAAAAAGGTAAAGCGACTGCTCAGACTGATGACTGGAAATCAATTAATTCTCAACTGAAAGTATGGTTATTAAACTCATTAACTCCTACCAATGCCTCCTCGGTTGATGGTTTGGAGCTTAGTGATATGTGGGCTCGACTGAAAAAGAATTACTCCGAAAAAGAGAATCAGATGCGGGTATTTCAAATTGAAAAAGAAATTCGTGATCTGGTTCATGAAGATAAAAAAGTTGAAGATTATGCCGCTTCTCTCATCAAGTTATGGGAGGAAGCAGATTACTTCCTACCTACCTCGTGCTGTAGTGATCCAAACTGCATGAGGGCAAAGAACGATGAAACCAAGCGAACTATGAAGTTTCTGATGGACTTGAATCCAAAGTTCAGCCAAAGAAGGTCCATCATTCTCTCTCAATCTACCATACCGCCCCTTGATGATGCTATTGCTGCAATGATACAAGGAGAAAGTCAGATGGAGTTACATTCTGAATCTAGTGTTGTCTTGGGTGCTAAAGCTTTGACTACTTCGACATCAACTACAACTACAACTACACGCGCACCTGCTTCAAAGGGAGAAAGTCGTAGTTGCTACAACTGCGGCAAAATAAGATATCTGATGGATTCGTGCCCACGTCCGAAGAGAGATAGGGATCCTGGATGGTGAGGCGGCCGTGGATGAGGAGGCGGCCGTGGTTGGGGTGGCAGGAGAGGTGGAATTCGAGGAGGTGGACGAGAAGGTTATCGCACACATATGACTGTTGATATGGAGGAGGATGAGTTTGGAGGAATAGGAAAAGGTTCACCCACTGCACCAGATACGTTTGGTAATGTGACTCTTCATACAACATGTATGTATAATACTATTGCACTTGCATTTGGTCCAACTATTGGTCCCCAAAGTTGGATTTGCAACTTTGGGGCAAACATACATGTGGCAGGTACTACTAGGGAGTTCAGTTCCTATACTCCCCTGGAAGTACCTTCCAGCGTTAAGACTGCAGATGGCATCGCTCGACCAGTGGTTGTAAGGGTATTGTCCAATGCACAGACAAACTAACATTGTCCAAAGTTTTGCATGTCCCTTCATTTCCTGTAAACCTTATTTCTATTAATTCATCTATTCTTGCATTAAACTGTAAAGTTATTTTTGATATACCACAGGTGATCTTCCAGGAGAAAGGGTCAGGAAAGGTACTTGGGACTGGGACATGGCAGGACAAACTATGGTACTTGGATCAGAATGGCCATGAATTAGCTCTTTCACTGGTAGCAGAGCAGTCTGAGCAGGAAAAGAAGGTGGTGGCCCAGCTGATACTATTTCATAGGCGATTAGGTCATCTCTTATTTACCCTTATGAGTCGATTGTATCCCAATTTATTTGCGCAGATTAAAAATAACACACTAGTTTGTCATGCTTGCGAGTTGAGCAAGCATACCAGAAGCTCATATGTTAGCTCTGGGATTAAAAGTCCTCACATTTTTTATTTGGTACACTTTGATGTTTGGGGACCATGCCCGGCTCCGACTTTTAATGGATTTCGCTATTTTGTGACATTTATTTATTGTCATTCTCGTATGACATGGTTATATTTGATGAAAAATAAGAATGAAGGCTTAGCTTACTTTAAAGATTTTCACAGGGAAGTTTAAACACAATTTGGAGCAAGAGTAAAGGATCTGAGGTCCGATAATGGTACTGAGTACACAAACAAGCTATTTGCAAAATACTTGTCAACACAAGGAATTATCCACCGGACCATTTGGCCCTATACACCAGAGCAAAACGGAGTTGCAGAGAGAAAGAATCGTCACCTCCTAGAGATTGCAAGAAGTCTGATGTTTGAGATGAATGTTCCAAAATACTTGTGGGGTCGAGCGGTTATGACTGCTACTTTTCTGATAAATCGACTTCCATCACGGATTCTAAATTGGTATTCACCGCATGAGATATTGACAGGCACCCGTGGAGATTGGATTGAGCTAAGGCCATTTGGTTGTGTGTGTTTTGTGCAGGATAACCGGCCTAATGTGGGAAAATTGGATCCAAGAGCCATCAAGTGTGTTTTTGTAGGATACTCAATTACCCAAAAGGGATATGTATGTTGGAGTCCAGTTGAAAAAAGATCATTCGTGAGTAGAGGTGTTACCTTCCGTGAGCAGGAGCCATACTTTCTCCAAGGTACATTCTCTCCTTTTGAGGACTTACCGACTGGTGAACGACGAGAGGGGGAGAATATCATGATTGCTGGAGGTGTAGGACGAGAGGGGGAGAAAAGTGATGTTGGTGGGTCACAAACAATAACTGTGGGGGAGATCGTGTGTCATTCTCCTCCACGGGATACAAGTGCAGAGTCAGTGAGTGATGAAGAGGTTGGTAACAGCGCGATTCCAGAACTACGTCATAGGTACATAAGGAGGCGTTCACTTGTCCCATCTTCTAGTATCTTGTCGACCTCGACTTCGGAGACACCTATTCTACCCATCACACATCATCTAGCTACCTCAGGTGACATTATTTCTTTTTCTCCCTCACCTCAACCGCTAAGGCGGACCACCCGTGTCAATGCAAGGGTTCCACCTAATCGGTATGGTTTTCTTCATGATATTGCCGAGCATATTTTTTACTCTCACATATCACCTAGCCATGGGACATTTATTGCATCTTTGGACAGTGTTTTTGTACCTAAGTGTTGGCAGGCTGCAATGGAAGACCAAAAGTTGAAGATTGCCATGATAGAAGAATTGGAGGCTTTGACAAAGAATGAAACGTGGGTGCTTGTACCACTGCCACTTGAAAAGAAAGCCGTAGGATGCAAATGGGTGTTCATTGTGAAGCAAAATCTCGAAGGAAATGTGGAAAGGTATAAGGCGCGATTAGTGGCCAAGGGGTACAACCAGACATATGGCATTGATTATGATGAGACTTTCGCACCAGTCACCAAGATTAGTACAGTCAGGACATTAGTTTCCATAGTAGCAAACAAATGATGGAGTCTACACCAACTCGATGTGAAGAATGCATTTCTTCATTGTGACTTACTTGATGAGGTATACATGGAGATCCCTCCAGGTTTTGGCACTGATCAGACAAAGGGGAAAGTTTGCCGGCTTAAAAAATCCTTATATGGTCTCAAACAATCCCCTAGAGCTTGGTTCGACAGATTCAAGAAGGTTATGGTGAGTGTAGGTTATGAACATACCAATGCTGATCATACTGTCTTTCTGAGATATACTGGAGTTGGCTATTTACGTGGATGATATGATTATAACAGGAGATAATGAGAGAGAGATCGCAGAGCTGAAGGTTAGACTGGGCAAGGAATTCGAGGTGCAGGATTTGGGAGAGATGAGATACTTCCCTGGGATTGAAGTCACTCGGGAACCAGAGGGGATAGTGCTATTCCAAAGGAAGTATGTCTTAGATCTACTTACAGAGACAGGTATGCTTGGTTGCAAGCCTGCTATAGTACCTATAGAGCAGAAAGTAAATCTAAGTGTTGATGTTGGTGAGCCTGTGAATAAAGAGAGATATCAAAGATTGGTTGGATGACTTGTATAACTGAGCCATACCCGACTTGATATCTCATTTGCTGTGAGTGTGGTGAGCCGGTATATGCATGACCCGAGAAAGGGTCATATGGATGCGGTGTTCCTCATCTTGAGATACTTGAAAAATGCACCAGGAAAAGGATTAATGTTTCGAAAGAATGACCATATGAGCATTCAAGGATATTGTGATTCAGATTGGGCTAGCTGTGTGGATGACAGAAAATCCACATCTGGATATTGCATGTTTGTAGGAGGTAATCTAGTATCTTGGATGAGTAAGAAACAGTCAGTTGTTGCTCTTTCTACTGCTGAAGCTGAGTACAGAGCCATGGCTCTGAGTATTGCTGAGATGATGTGGTTAAGGTCTTTGCTGGACGAATTGAAGATGGATGTGGGAGCACAGATGTAGTTATGGTGCGATAACAAATCAGCTATCAGTATTGCCAACAACCCAGTCCAACATGCCAGAACAAAACACGTAAAGATTGGCAGGTTCTTTATTAAAAAAAAGTTGACCAGTGGACTTCTGGAGTTAGGACATGTGGCTACTAAGGACCAGACTGCTGACTGTCTCACTAAGGGTCTTAATGCACTAGATTTAGATAGACTTTGTAACAAGATTGGCTTGATCGATATATTTCGCCCATCTTGAGGGGGAGTGTTGAACAAAGTCAAGAACAAACAACCAACAAGCCACCAACATTGAAAAAAAAGTAGAAAATGGGCAGCCACACTTTTCCTCAATATTAATTGTGTTTATCATGCTTTGTACACTATAAAAGGAAGTTGTAAGATGTAGAAGATATCTAAGCTCAAGTTCCTACTTTTTCTAGTATGATGATGATTAATGATTACATACCAAAGTGAAGATAGAGGAATTTTTTGAATAGAAACGGTTTTTTTTTTTTTTTTGAGTGGGATATACAAATTCATGACATGAATAATCTTTGTTTGGATGTGTAGTCACAGGGTGTGAATCAGATGCAAACGGTTTGTTTTTAGGATTCAGCTTCAAGTTCTCTTGCTGAAAAGTTTTAGGTTTGTTTATAACAGACGAATTCTTACCAAATAAAATGGATTGCTGTTTGTTAAACTGCTGCAATGTTCTAAGCTTCCTATTACAGTTTGTTGTGTGTTTCCATCTGCTGTATTTGATCTCTCTGGCAAAGGAGAAGGGATGATGAGATTCAGTTGTTAAGACATTCTGTGTAGATGAGTGGCATATGATTTAATTCTATTGTTATGTTGTGGTCCAGAATTAAGATTCAACATTGATACTCCATGAATTGGTTTTTCATGATTGCAGCCTAGTTTTGTTTCTTTTCTGTGAAAAACATGCTGACAAGAACCCCAGTCGGAAGATTAAAAAAAAATCTGTTGTATTTGAAATATTGTTATTGTTTTTTTTATATTTAAGTTAGGGATGTAATTATAATTTAGTTTCTAATCTCCAGATATTAAAGGCGAAGGGTAGTATGGTACGAGGGGAACCCAAGTCCGTCCGTTGAAAAATTACGTGAAAGAGATGCTACCCGAGCTCGTGACGTTGAGTAGTGTTGGCATTGACCCACATTCACATTTGCTAGTCGGGGGTCCCGATGAAATGTGAAAAGACAAAGCAAAGATAACAATTCCAATACACATGCGTTCTAATATTGTCTTTTAATTCAAATAAATGGTATGTGGGTGCAGTCAGCAGACTTCAAAAGCCTTCGTCGTACTAACTACTATTGATTGGTGCAAGCTTTTCGGAAATGATAGTGCCATTAGGACTGTTTGGGTGTATTACATAAGAAACATCTAGGCGATGACAACATATCTGACAGAGACTAGGGTTACACCAATAGCTACGACAACTTAGAAGACAAACCCGCATCATCAGTTATACAAACAAATGTGACCGAGAAAGAAAGGATATCAAACTGAAAAGTCCATAGAAGAAGACAGTGGTTTGTGTGAAAAGTCTACCAACAATCTCATTCTCGAAGCCACAAATGCATTGGTGACTCCGTCTAAAGCGTGGACACCTCAGACCATTAATGTTGACGAAATTGCCGGCAATGGATAAACTACCGCACCTTACTCTCGCAAGAGGGTTTTTTTTTTGTCGATGATGATGAACAACTCTAATGATTATGGGTTCATGAGAGCCTATAAAGGAGAGAAAAAGGCAATCTTTCTTCAACTCTTGTTGAACAGTCAAGTGTAACGATGGTATCTTTCAATGCTTTGTGTAACCTTTGATCGAGGAATGCCTTTGCCCTATTACAATGCCTTGAATTTTTAACCGTACAAACTCAACAAAACACACAAGATCCGTTTGACAGCGGGATAGGATTTTATCACTTGTTTTGGATAACTACTGAGTCCTTTCAATATTAGATAAACCACAAAATGTTTAGTACACACATTCTCACAGTGTTTGGAATAACTCGTTAAATGTGATAGTTATTTGGTAGCGTGTGATAACCGTTGGATAACGCTGCCACGTCAATAATTTATTGGTTAATTAACAGAATTGCCCCTCCTTTGTAGCATATAAAAGCCAAACCCACCGCCTCCCAATTACCATTCTAGAGAATTCGAGAAGGCGCACAAACAAGATGAGGTTTCCTTCCTCTTCCGGCTACTTTCGTCCTCATCCGACGAGGTTCTCTCTCCGAGTTTACGCCCGTATGCATGCCGCTGGTAAGACCTACCTCCTAAGGGCACTTATAGTCTTTCGCTCCAAACCCAGTTGTAGTCTCTGAACCCGGGTCTGGCGACACCGTACCCGAAAACCCCATCATCATTGATGGGGACCTTCCACCCATTCCTGAGATACTGCTAGGTTTTGAGCATATATACTTATAGTTGGCCAAAAGGAAGACTAGTGGTACCAAGAGAGTTTTTCCAGAATCTATTCAAAGTTCGTGATCACAAAGCTTGTTCCAGACCCCAAAACCACTGAAGTATTCGCATTTTACTTTAGTTTTTTGCATTGCTGCATTTGTCTTATTTTCATGCATCTTCAAACAGGGACCATGCCTAGAGGATAAACAACAGGGTACATACAACATGAAGAATGAAGACTAGGGTAGAGGTTATTAAATGCTAGTTCAGATAGGACCAGTGTCCACGATTTGTACTAACATTTGTTTTTGTGTTTGGGGATGAACTTATTCACAGATTAATGCTATTTGTAATATATCTTGTTTATGGGATGCACTAATTTGGGTATGTTTACGGAAGAACATATCTACTTCGCATATGGTTCATATATTTTGGTCGTTTCTGATCATAATTTAGCAAACACAAAAAAACAAAAGGTTGTAATATCCATTGAGGACCATTGTCACACCCAAAAAAAAATAACAGAAGGGTTAATTGAAGATCCATAACTTAGCAAACCATTGTTCAGTTCCAGAGACAAATGCTTAAGGCTTGACTACTCCCCATTTACCCCTAAAGAATAGTTTAATAAAGGATTTGCGCTCTTCATGGTCCAAATTTTGTCAAACAGAATATTACTCGTCATGGCACAACAAGCGATGTGTGAGGTTCAGCTTGTTCTCAAATGCTAGCGATTCAAAGTGGTAAAGGTCCTTGAGCACATGCGCTGCCTTCTACGTGTTTGACTCTTGGTTCTTCTTTGCTTCAATCTCGAATCTATCTTCCTGTGCTATGAATAATTTTCCTGCTTGTGCAAACATTGCATCTGCATGGTCCAACGTTTGACCAACCTTGCTATAGAAATTTGATTGGCTAGCCGTGGAGATCTTCTTCCTCTTAGAGTGGGTGCCACTTGTTTCTCATGCACTAGCTGTAGGTTCTTTCTCACTAGCCGATGTAGCATTCTGTTGGAAAGAGTTTCCACCTCCTTCATCCTCCACAATGGGACTTGTTTTGGAGGTAAACAGTAAGTTCCTCAATCTAAGGGGGTAAATGTCCATTCTATGAGGATTGATGTGAGTTCTTTGGTTAGACACGAGCACACAGATATGGAGCAAAGTATTACATTGATACCAAAGACTATCGGACACCAACCCTGAGCTTTGATGAAGTGAACATGGTTTACACTAGTTAGCCCATATTTATTTAACGCAACTAAAGTCAAAAAGAACAAACAAACAGCTAAACAATATTACTTTTGCAAACTCCATCCACAGGTCCGGGTGGTTGACCACCGGGGTATGCCTCTCTTGGTCAATGGCAGCGCCATTAACTTATGCAAAGTCATGCTCCAAAGTCTAGTCCTTTTTCCAATTGTGTATTTAATTGGTGATGTTAGAGCCACCAATACAGCTTCATCTCACAATTTGGTTAATCCGTAGACCATATTTTTTGTTCCAGACTCTCTTCCATACCCCTCCAACCTTATAACCTTCTAGATTAAGCTCTTTAGATGCTTGCACCATTGTGCGCTCCTTTGCAAGTGAAAAATAAACTTTTTTTCTATCCTTTAGAGCATCTTCCTTCAACATTTGGCTTGAATGCATTGTATGAGATCGTTTTTCTGTAGTTATTGGGCTCTTGAATAGTATTTTACTAGTGTACATCTTCATCCTCTTGGGCTTCAAGGAACTTCATTTGTTACCTCCGTCCCCGTGGCTTCTTGTCGATAAATAGGGTTGTCCTGTTGGTCCATTCATGTATATGAAGTGCATTGACATTTTTATAACACACGTGTACACAATACATATTTCTAGTTCTTAAGAGAAGGTATTAGCACTAATGTTCCTAGAAACGCCAAACCCTTGAAATGTCAACCATTACAGCAAACTAATGTTTCCCATAAATGCCAAACTAAATGTTTTCCAAACACGCCAAACCTATAAATTTCAACCATTCTAGGCAAATTAAAAAGCTTCAAATGAGGTTAAAAAGCTTCAAACTAGAGTTAGGGTAAAGAGTGGTTACCATTGTGTACGACGAACGCAAGTATGGAAATCCTTTCCAAAATTATGTATCTTTGCCGGAATCGGAGTCGAGGACTGGGCACGGGGACGAAAAGTCAAACGAGAGAGATGTTCATCATCTGCGTAGGAATGAGAACAGGTGGGAAAGAGGTTAAAGTTTGGCATTTATAGGTGGTACAAATCGTAAATACAATGTAAAAATAGAGGGTAGCGGGTAATTTGGATGTTGGACAATCGCGTGATAACGTAGCATACCATTTTTTTGTGATAACTTGCCAGAGTTATCACTAATTTATTACAAGCCAAGGGATCACTCAATCGGGCCCGGGATTGCACGAAGATGTGTACCAAATAGTATATGTGTGGATAACTCGCATAAGTTATCACTAATTGTTCATAAAACTAACTAATAAGGTAGGATTTTTTGAAGTAAAGTATATGTTGAGTTCCAATGGGTAGACACGTCTAAAGAAAATTTTATTGGCCTAACATTATTTTCTTTACAAAATTTACACCAATCTTTCATTACTCTAGATTTATTCACTAAAATTTTTACAGAACGTTTAATTGGGTTAGTACTTAAATCTATAATTTTAAGAGCATCTTGTACGCATAAATTAATAATATGACACATACAATGAATATGAAAAAAAACGACCATTAAATGTAGAATCACATAGTTTCTTTAAATCTTCTACACTAGCCGTATTGTTAGAGGCATTATCAAAAGATACAGTATATACGTTTCTATTTAAATTAAATTCTTCTAAAATTAACATAGGCATAGTAGTTAAATTTTGTGTCGTGTGTGCATCATCAAATAATCGAAGTGCTATTACTTTCTTTTGTATTCTACATTCATCATCAATCCAATGACACGTAACACCCATGTAACTATGTTTTTGCTCTTTATCCGACCAAATAGCACTACATATAGAAATTGTGGTTTAAAGATGAAAAAATAGCACACAACTTATTTTTTCTTTTAGTATAATTTTTTTTCAAGATCTCTAGTGAGTGTATTACGTGAAACTTTAGTATATGCGGGTTGTAAACACGTATGCACATAAATTTTTAAATTTACACTTTGTGCAAACATAAACGGAAGAGATTCTGCACAAATAAGGTCTACGAGACCTTCACTTTTCCGACGGGTCGTTGCGTCCAAAAAAAATTCAATTTTTTTTATTTAAAAATAAATCAAAAACCCTAAATCGGCGGCCCGGCGGGTCCAACCCGCCGGTTCCGACGATTTTTTTTATTTTTATTTTTAAAAAAACCCAGGCCCGACCGATTTAACCTCCAGGCCGTCTCGGAGGGTCCGGATTTATCCGGGTCACATTTTTTGCGACCCGGGCCCGGACCCTTGAGGACATGTGGCCCGCGTCCCGCCGTGCCGGGTCCTGGCCCTGGTTCATTTGTGCATGTCTAATATTGACTTGATTTAATTGATTTTTATGATTATAAATTATATTCGAAATTCAAGAAAACTATTTGGAGTATTGGCGATCAAGAGTATAAATTGTCGAAAAACATCAAAAAAATATTGGTTTTACACTTTTATTTTCTGGGTAAATATAAAAATATCTTGGAGTCTTCCGACGTCAGCCGTCGTCAGGTATAACTTATCTCATGTTACCCTCCCGAAGAACATCAATCATATCAAATATCCTCTTCTCTGCCTTTGAGTTAACCTGCAGTAAAAGATGGAAATGTTCATTTTGTAATCAACATAACGTCATGCAGAATAGTTCTCTTGTAAAATGTTGCTAGTAAAAATGGCAAATAGAGGAGGTCGGTGCAGACATTTGTATTCGTAAGATGTAAGAAATTGCAGCAAAAACATCATGAACTAAATCCAAATCACATACTTCTGGAATGTGTTGAATTGTGTAAACCCATTTACATTAACAACAAAGGTTCCAGTTGAGAAAATGAAGGATACCTTCTTCGCTAGGAAAAGCACAGCATCAACTTTACCCTCAGCATATATTGATCTGCCACAAACATTGTGCTGGAATTCAAAGGAGACTTTCTCCATTGATGAATGAATCAGAAATGAGGTAGCACTTTTGTACGACAGGATCATAAGAAATGAATGAAAAGGTAGGCTGATATCTCACGTTCCATCACACAATGTGAGGCGAAGCATCCCAACTTGTGACTCAGGGTCTCGTACTTGTTGGAGCTGATAAGAGTTCAAAAAAAGACAGGAAAAACAGGATTTACTGCGAGTAAACGTTATGTGCAGATGGTTGCCTTGAGTCATTCAAAAGATCTAGTCAACCATAAACTTCAACGAATTATCTGAAAAGTAAATCTTGTTACAGATTTTGGGTACCCTGGCCGACTAGCCTTGCTACAACTTAAACCAAAGTAACTACTTCAACATAGGAAGATTAAAGGACTCTTGATCCAGAAAATAATGCTTATTCAGAAAAGTAAGTAGACAACTAAAACTACAACTACAACGAATGGCTCCATGCAAGACTCTAGAAAAACAAGCTCTGCAACAACTGAAAAACACACCAAAGAGTCATATCTGCAACTTCAACTTACATGGCTTCCACCAGCTATGCTGCAATGGAGAAACTTCAATAAACAACTCAGAAACGAAGCTTGTTCATCTCAAACATGTTTATTTCTACAACAAACATAGTTAATTTTCCAAGCAAACATAAATGAAATTGAAAAGAAAAAATTCAGAGAAAATTGAGTTTACCTACCAAATTATGGTTGCTCATCTTCATTAGTTATGTCTACTTTTTGTGATGCCATGTCTAAAAAATGTTTTTAAATGAGAACTGTCTAAAAAGAAGAAAATATAATGAAATATCATATTATACCTTCATTACTGATGTTTTTTTTTTTCGATTTGTATTTTGAGGACAATTTTTGCTTGTCGTGTCTCACAATTTGGCAACACTTACACTGTCTTTTCTTCTTTCCCGCAATGGTTCTGCCGAATCCATGCCCCTAAATTTATTGGCTTCTTTGTTTCATCTTGCGAGAATGAAGTGTTCTTGTATCATATCTTGATGAAGAAGTACCTTCATAATATGCCTACAGATCAAACCAATGAACTCAAAATGTTTGCATCCACATGTTCTAGCAAGAGTTTTCAAATTCAACTTCACTTTGAATTGATGATGGTAACCACCGGCTTTATTCAAGATTTGAATGAGTGATGATCATTGTCTTGATCAAATTCTTCCACTTTATACATACATACCCCATTCATCTTTGAATTTTTTAAAAATTGTTCTCATATATATCTCTGTTGCATGACTCAATAAAAACTCATTCCGATTAACAAGACGACACTTGTGTTCAGATTCAAAATCCTCATGACTTTCCCTTTCCAATATCTGTTTTAGTGCCAGCTATATTTGAGTACAAACTCCTTAAGAGTTGTAGTTGGTGTGACGAAGTCATCAAAGAATGAATTTATTCCCTCACTACGACCAGTAGTATTCATCCCTGCAAAAAATATGTTTTGATTGTATAACGGCACCCATTAAGAACAAATTCCATAAAGCCGTATAAGTCATTCATTTCCTTCTAAATTATACTCTGTCATCATATTCTTCCATTGTTCTTCGAAAGCATTGTCTGGAAGGTATGATGAAGATAGGTTTTTTATTACCTTTTTGAAAGTTATTTTTTATAATACACATGCGATAATTTTTCCACAAATTTCTTCTTGATATGCCAAAGACACAAACGATGGCAGTTGTTGGGAAATATTTTTGCAATGGCTCCCTTCATTGCCAAGTCCTAATTAGTAATAATGGAAATTGGAGGATTTCCACCCATAGCTTCCAACCACGTCTCAAATAATCACATAAAGTTTTCCTCTGTCTTGTCCTGTAAAAGTGCACATCCAAATTGTATGGATTGAGAATGATGATTTATCCTAGTAAATGGATCAAAAGGTATGTCGTACTTATTTGTGCGATATGACGTATCAAATGCAACTACGTTCCCAAAGTACTGATATGATACCCGTGATCTAGCATCCATCCAAAATATGTTGGTTGCTCTACCATTATCATCACATAGCATAGAATAATAAAACTGTTGATTCGCAGCTTACTTTTTCCTAAAATAATTTAAGACAGCATGTGCATCCCCCATCTGTAGCTCCTTGTGCCTCACATCTCTCAAGTGGTTATAACAATCTCGTTTATCAAAACCTTAATTGGCAACACCAAATATATACGAGAGTTTCGCAACTCGCAAATTTTCTCTTTGAAATGCTTTGGTTAAATCCTTAACCACTGTTGGCATATGCTTGTTGGACTTCATCTTCATTTGCTTGCGTGGGGTCACTGGTTTGTGGTTATGATCATCATTGAAGATTGTTACCTTACACTTCAAAATAAATCTGTATAAAATGATATGAAGACTTGCGGGACACCCAATTCTGATGGTCGACCCATTTCTTTTTCTTTTGTTTCTCACATTTTGTTTCTCAGTACTTGGCATCTCTTCATCCATTCCCATGAAATGTTTCTTCAGGCCATTTGGTTCATGCTTTCCTTCATGTACGCACACATATAATCTATTGGCGACCTCCTTGGGGCACTGTTTGGTCTCAGATGAAGATCGTATGCATGTCCAAAATCCTTGTTGTCTATCGTACTCTTCGTAATACTCACCTGCTTCTTTCAAAGTATCAAAAAGCATCCCCTCTTATGTTTTTTCTGAAGTTTTTGATGGGCTCAATTCAGCACAATTCAGTCAACACCTTGAGTAACTTGCAATGGATTATCCTCCGCCAAATTAGATGAAACTGCAAATAATATTTCAGTTTCAGCAAACATTCAGCAACACCAATCTTAAAATAGCCACAAGGAAAGAGTAAAGAAGTTCATTCTATTGAGAACTATTTCTGATAATTAGAGAAAGAGGAAGGGTCTATAGAATTCAGAAAGAAAGAGTAAAGAAGGTTATGAACAAAAAATAAGACTATGTTTTTATTGTGATCTCGTCTCATCTAGTGAAAACAAAGCAGACGGTACCTTACATTCTTCTTATTACTACTGACTTGGATACGCGATGATTCAACTGCCAGAAGCTAGTACTGTACTTGCTGTGTCATCAAATCAGCATCCCCAGGAGAAAAATCAAAGTAATTCAAAACCAATTCTATTACAAAAACTGAGAAGCAGTTGATTATCTCAGCTCTTATGCCAGTTCAAGAATTAAAACAAAGATAAATAAACACTTAAAAGATGCGTTGTGGCTTCCCCATTGTGCTCTTCAAGTACAAACATCTCACATGTCACCAACAAAACAGTATCAATAACATTAAAGCCATCATCAGAAAGCTTAAAGATTATTCATAAGGCTGATACAACAATTTCCACCATAAAAATAAGATAATGCACAGAGTTAGTATCTAATCCCTCCCACAATCGAAAGAGAACGTTCTAATAAATAATCGCAAAAGTAATAATCCATGTACACGACAATAATTATCAGTGGAATTTGTATTCAGCAACAGTCAAATCAAAGGAAAAGATGTGAAGAAGAGTGCAATTTGTTTAGTTAGTTTTTAATTCCATATTGGGGTGGCTACAGGAACGCCAAAGCTCTAAAGAACCGATCAAAGAAAGACAAAGAAGAACGAACGGAAGAGCAATGAACACAATAACCTACTGCTGGAGGGGCGTGACTTGGTTCTTGCTTCTTCCCTTTTCGTTCTCACCATTACTCTTCTCTAATCAACCACTTGAAAATCAAATACTTGCGTCAACGTATTACTCATGCAATTCCTTGCTGGATAAAAAGAATAGGTAGCTGACGATTTCACAGGGAGCAATTAACCGACGAGACGATGAGAAAAATTGAAACTTTGTCGAGTGACCACTTTAGGACAAGTTTGGAAATAGGAATCAAGTTGGCAGAGGCCATCCAAATCCTGCGGTCAATTGAAGAAGAGTGAAAAAATTAGGGTGGGAGAAGAGGGAAGAGTGGACAAATTATAGCATAACTAATGTAAAGTGGAATGGCTATTGAAGCCTCCTTATGTATGTATATATATATATATACATATATATATATATATGTATATATATATATATATATATGTATGCAACCCGTGCTACTCCTCACTTCCCTAGTCTCTTAATATGTATGTGTGCGTTTTCTTTAGGGCTTGACGTATTTAAATGCGTTTGCAAAAATCTTCAAGCCATCCAATACTCCAGCGTGCCTCTCTCCATACAATATTAAAGATTCATCAACAGATACATGTGTAATGTGTTAGGTGCCAATTTTGATAAACTCAATGAATTAAACAATCTCTTGCCTATTGCTCATTTTCTTAAGTAACATATATCATTCAAAAGGCACAAGTACTATTCATTAAATATTACAAAATATAAAAGAGGTTTGAGGATGTGATAATCTACACAAACATCTGTCTAGAATTAACATTTGTAGGTTTATACTGTATGCTAGATGGATACAAATACTTTTTATATTACCTGATAAGTGTTAGGTATTATGGAGTACGGACTACTTCATAATCATCACGCTTACTCTATGTGGACGACAGATGAAGTAGACATGCAGCAAGTCGTGAGGACACATTTCTCGTGCCTGCAACATGACATCTTTTGGGATCGGGCCTCTATTTTCGACCCATTACATTTAGCCCGTATTACCTCTAGTAATCAAAAATATAAAGTAAGCAAAGTTCGTGGGTCTGGCTGTACTTGTACGTATATACAAATAATTATTTTCTAAAGAGCTTTTTTGTTGGTAGGTAAGTTTTAGGTGGAGTTTGTCCACCTAAGAAGTTGTTGAACGCACGCGTTAGTTCGTCCGCCTACAATGCAGCATGCCCCTATAAATATGTATCATAATTGTAACGAGAATAATAACAAAATCTTCTTTCATTGTGTTTCCATTTTACAATTTGGTATCATAGCCGTTACGACACATTTCATCTTCATCACTTTTGCTCTAAATTCTAGCGCCGTTACTGCTCCTCCTCCGTCAGAACCGGTCCCAAAACATAGCCCATCTTCTCCTCTATTATATCTCCTCTGTACCCTACAGTTTTTGGGCGCCACCGTCGCGCAAGCGCCATTTCTAGAAAATGCAACCTGCAGCGGTTTTCCATCGTTTCTAGGCGCATTTGGCATCGGAATCACCAGAAACCATAGCCCTTGAGATCATCATGAGGAGAGCTTTCTGCAGGTAGGTTGCATTTTGCTCGTGGAGGTCATGTGCCACCGCCGGAGCTCACGAACAGAATCTTCGCCTCGGTTTGCTTCTTGCAATTGTCTAATCGATTTTGGTTGATTCCATGCCGTTTAATGTATATTAATGGTTTATCGGATATGGTGAATTATTTATTGGACTTATCATATTTACCTAAACATGGAAATCCAATTAGGCATTGTTGATGTTGTTTTAGGATTACATATTGATGGTGGGGTGTTGAGACGTGTGGATTGTCGTATGACTGTAGAGGATCGTATTATGTGGGTTGTGTTGTTATTGTCATAAATTGTGATTGGAGCTACTGTGTGTGAAATGCCAGGTATGGACGACAGTGCGTTAAAAAAGGATTGGAGGTCCTGAGGTGCTTGGAGTCTTGGTTGGGCTCATACAGGGAGCGAATGCCTCAACCTAGGTCGTTGTCCCTGTCGCTGCTTCGATCAAACTTGTATCTTCCACCAATCGATTTGAAACTTGATGGATCGGCCACGTATCTTAGCTAGTCTTGCAGAATTGAGACCATCTTAGTGGGGAGGAGCTTGGACGGCTTCCTGAGGGAGTGTGAGTCGAGGAGTGATATCTCTTTCACTACGTAGTGAAAAGTTACCCATGCTCAGCTATGTATCTGGTTTTTAAACTCGATGACTACGTCTGTTGTTTCTACTGTTGATGGCCTTAGCTTGGTGAGCAAGATGTGAGCTAGTTTGAAGACCACCTATTCCAGAACTGAAAACAAGATGAGGGTATTTCAGCTTCAGTTGGAAATTGATGTGGATGTCCAGGGGAGAAGTCTATTCAATAGTATTCTATTTGCCATAAGCGATTATGGGCTGAGATGGATCACTATGACAACTTGTGGTTTCTGGTGGACTATGAAATTCTTAAAGGATCAGAATTCGATCTTTCACTTGAGGAGATCTATTTTATTGTCCCAGGCCAAGGTTCTATCACTGAATGTGGCTATTGCTGTTATGATTCAAACGGAGAGTGAGATGAGGATACACTATACGCCGAGTGTAGTTTGAGGCGTGAAGGCGTTAGCTACTCCTAGTTCTTGTGTAACTGAGGTCCAGGGGGAGACTCACAGTTTTTATCCATGTGGTGCGGGTGGCCACTTAATGGAGTCTTGTCCAAAAATGTCCCTTGAGAAAGATTTTGGAGGTAGGGGTAGATTTGGAAGTAGAGATAGAGCTCGTGGAGATAAGAGAGGTGATTTTAGGTGTAGTGGCCAAGGAGGCTATCGCACCAACTTGATGGTGGATGCTGAGGGGGAGGAGAATATAGATAGTACTGTGACCGTTGACGAGGATCGAGCATTCTTTGGCGTATTCAAGAGAAAACTCGAAAGCGTGAGGATAGGTCGTGATACACATACCTCATCTGACTTCTCTGGTAATGTGCTTTTGCCTCAAGTTTCATAGGTATGTATGACTCACTAACTCTGGCGTCCTTTTCTACTGCTGGCTCATTAGATTGGATCATTGACTCTGGAGCTTTTGGACACGTGACAGGTGCTGCTAAGGAGTTCAGATCCTATACTCCTTTAGCAAATTCGTTGAGTGTTAAGATAACCGATGACACTGATCGACCAATAGTGGATAAGGGTACAGTACGTTGTACCAACATTTTGACCTTGTCCAAAGTTTTGAATGCTACTTCATTTCGTGTTAACCTCCACTCCATAAATGTCATTATTAACCAATTAAATTGTAATGTATTGTTTGATATACCTCAGGTGATATTCAGGGAGAAGAAGACAGGCAGGGTATTTGGGACTGGGACATGGCGTAGTTGCTGGATATACATGGATCGGAAAGGATTAGACTCAACCCTTACATCCATTATGAAGAGACCTGGAAGAGACAGTATTGTGGATGACATTATGCTTCACCATAGGCGATTAGCTCATCTCTCTTTCTTGACTTTTAGTAGATTTTATCCTCACCTATTTGCTACAGTGAATAAAGAAAAGCTAATTTGTGATGCTTGCGAGTTGGGAAATCATACCAGTAGTTCTTATGTTAGCTTTGTTTATGGAAGTTTGCGTGTTTTTTATTTGATACATTCGGATGTATGGGGGCCCTATACAAAAATAATATTCAATGGATTTTGTTACTTTGTGTCTTTCATTGATTGTTGGTCCCGTGTCACTTGGCTATATCTAATAAAAAATAATAGTTATGTACTTGCCTACTTTAAGGATTTTCACAAAGGAGTACAGATGCAATATGGTGCAATAATAAAGGGGTT